>CAIGRP010014622.1:0-35446 GCA_903798385.1 Fraxinus cuspidata
TTTGTGAATTTAATTTAGGGTTTTTGATTGAAGGGCTGGTTTTGTCGGGTCCCCTACCCGGTTACTGAGTTCAAAATACATTATTTCAAAAATTCATTTTCAATCACATATTTTATAAATAAAATAATATTTTTCATAATATTAATAACTTTTTCTTACTTTTTAACCACATATTTCTCATTATATCACTATTTAAAATACTCCATTTGTCTCATTTATATAGGCTTGTTTAGTTTTTCACTCGAATTAAGAAATCTTATTTAATGTTATTGAAAATGCAATTTTTGTCAAAAACTTTTCTAGTTTACTCTCATTTAATTATCAATATTCAGTAGTAAATTATTATTAAAAGTAATAAAGAAATAAGGGTATATTAGTAAATGAACAAAACAAAACATTCTTAATAAAAAAATAAGACTATATGATTGACACAAAAAAATAATGAAAGTGAGCTTATATAAATGGGACGGAGCGAGTATATTTTTTCCTCAATAATATCCATCAAATACACTATAATTAAGGAAACAGTGGGCAATGTTGGTTTGACCCAACCCAATTTTCTAAAATGGTCTTTGACTAGTATTAAATTAATAAGAGAGGGAGAGAGAGAACAAAAGGTTTAACCACCTATTACGCCATTTGAAAAGAAGAGAGAAAATAAGAGAAACAAAAGGAAGCAGATCCAATCATCCGAACTCCAAGATTACAAATGAAACATACGGCATGTTCATCTTCTTCATCTTCTAAACTTGACAAGGGTTAGTATTTGTTTGAAATTTTTAATATTTCATAGTGGTGATTGTCGGGATTTTTTCTCATCGAATGTGTTTAACTTATGAGTTTAATACAAATTGTGAAATTTATTTATGGTTAAAATGGAAGAAAAGTCAAATTTGAGGTTGAAATACGCTAAAAAAAGTAAATTTTGGGATGGAATTCGTCAGAAATTGAGTTTTCTGACGAGTTCGTCTCGTTCGGACCTCGACGCCTGGGCGATGTTGTTCGTAATGGACGGCCCAACTAGCTGCCTGAACTGGGCCCTTCCGAATCCAACCCATCTGGGTCCAACAAGTTCGGTCTAAATTATTTTTTTCATTTTCATTTTTCATGTTTTTCAATTTATTTCATTTTCCTTTTTATTGTTATTTTTTTATTTCCCTTTTTTCAATCTTAAATCTTATATTTTTTACAATTTCTTTTTTATTTAATTTTCTTTAAAAAAAAATTTCATCGATTATTTTTTTATTTTCATTTTTTTACTTTTTGTAGATATGTTTTTTTATTTCCTTTTTTTAAAATGAATCTTATAATTTTTTTTCTTAATTTAATTTCTTTTCTATCAATTATTTTTCATTTTCATTTTTTGCTTCTTTTAAAATTTATTTTTTTCGATTTTGTATGTTTGTTTTTTTATTTTCAATTTTTTATTTTTTTTAATTTCCTTTCCATCAATTATTTTTTATTTTCGTTTTTTTTCTTTTCATTCTAAGTTTAATCATGGTTTTCTAATTAGCTGAAAAATGACTTTAAAAATTGTATATTTAGTTCGAAATAAAACGAACATCAAAATTTGGGGACCTAATTACAACTTGTTAATAGTAAATGAAAAAAAATCAAGCACGACGATCGAAAGATGACGAAAATCAATAACGTACTATAAATAGAGATTACATATGATTGAAATAGATATTACACATCCATCGGATTTTTATGTAGTAGGATCTAACTTGTATAAAATTGATGAATGTGTCATGTTGTGTTACACCTTCCGCACTTACGCGGTCAGGGAAACTTTCTGGTAGATGGCATTCAGGCGTACATCTACGTCGAGAAGTACACGATAGAACTTCGAGTGGCAACAAATTATTCAGTGAGAGAATGTGGTCGGGAACTTCCCACCTAACTTCATTTAGTAGAGGGCTTTCACAGGGAGTCTCGAGAGGATCGCCATTATTACAAGATATTTGGGTGTTTTGTGAGATGGGTTTTAAGTGAGAATGAGGAAAGATTTCCTGTGGTGGTGGTGGTGAATAAGGGAGGGAGGGGAGAAGAAGTAGGGTTTGCAATTCGAACGGGATGGAAGGGCGGGGCGCCCCGTCTTGGGGCACGGGGTGGGGCGGGGCGAGGGTGCCCCTCCCCGCCAAGAATTAAAAAAAAAAAATTAATAAACTATTATTTAAAAAAAAAGAAACTGAAAAAAAAAATTTTAAACGGGACGGGATACTGGGCGGGATATGCACCCCGAACCTGCCCTGCCCTGCCCCGGCCCGAACCCCGCCTCGTTGCCATCTCTAAGAAGAAGGGGAGAGATAAACAATTTTTATTTTTATTTTTGGTTATTTTTAATATTTCAATAATTTATTTGGATTCATTTGCACTTTTTTAAAAAAGTTTAGAAATAAGATTGCAATTTATTCTTTATTTTTCTTCTCATTATTTTTGTTTATTTAAATAGAACGGTATATTGGTCATTTTACGTCAAAAAAAATGTGAAAAATGATGTTTTCCACAATGAAACGTTGAAATAAGGACGAAAATGCAAAAAAATGAAACGTATGGACGTTTTCCGCAAGAAGTGTCAAACGTATGGACGTTTTGTGCTATTAAGCTTTTAAAAAAATTAGAATAAACCCTCAAAATAGAAAACAATAAAAAAAAAAAACTCAAAACTCAAAATTGAAAGTTGAAACACGAATCAAACAGGTCCTTAGTCTTTGAAGAAATTGGTGCAAATGATTGTTTGAACCCACTTATTGACCAACAAAAAAAAAAAGAATTGTTGAATAGCGTCGATGGGAAATGTATTATTAAAAAATAAGGAAAAGTTTTGAGGTTTGCGTGCAATATTATTATATTAAAAGTTATATTGTTAAAATGGGAACAAAACACTATTCAACAACACATTTTAAAAAAAATGGTGGTCATACAAGAGCTAGTCCGTGGTTGCTGTGTAAATGTACTTACTTATAGTTAAATAAATATTTTAAAATGAGTGGGAAAATAAAAATTAAAAATATGATGAAATAGAAGTAAACTCATCCTATGGAGGAGTTCCCCAAGCATCTCTCATATAACAGTAGATTGTTTGAAATTGTCGTATAAGTAAATTAGAAAGTGTTTTAAAAAATTCATCTTCCATGCAAGTTAATGGGAACTCCATCAAGATAACGTGACAAAGAAAAATAAGATATTTCTAAATATCCGCTAAAAATGCTAACTCAACAAAATTTTTATTCCATATGCAAATTTAAATGTGATTTTGTTATTATTTATAAAGAAGACAAATAATAGAAAAGTATAGAATGCATTGAAAATTAAGCCCCTGTTTGATCCACATTATTTTTTTCATTCTCATTCTTCCACTCATTTTCAACCATACATTTTTCAATAAAATAATATTTTTCATCATATCAACAACTTTTCCTTCTTTTTCAACCACACATTCTCTATCAATCTACTATTTCAGAATACATTCTTCTAAAATAATGTGGCTCAAACACACCCTAAATTTTGAACTTGAGTATTTACTTATTAGACATCAACGAAATTCTTAAACTTTCTCTATTACATCATCTGAAATCCTTATCAACTTACATTAGCTGATTTTTTCAACACCTCCTGTTTTGCTTAAATGGCACAATTTTTATAGCAATCCATGAGACAATGGTTGATAGAACAAGTTCTCTTTTCTTTTTGTCATATTTTCCAAAAATTATATATTTCACTTAATTTATTTATTTAACCACCTTTGTTTGAGCTTCATTATTCTCAAAATTCAATTTTTCAACATCCACTTTCAACCACACATTCTCCAACTTTTTATTATTTCAAAATGTATTTTTTTGGGTAAAATGGGGCCCAAACAGTGACTTAATAAAAAGTAAGGATGTTATAGTCTTTTAAATAAGAAGATTGATACTTTTAGCTGTACATCGGATGAAAACCATCCAAAAATACTAGTTCCATTAAGTAGAAAGCCTTGTTTGATCCCATTATTTTCCAAATTAAATTTTTCCTCTTCTCTTCAATAATATATTTTTTAATAAAATAATATTACACATAGCCTGCCCATTTTTGATCGGTAGAAAATGAATTTTGTGACCGTTGGAGCACCAACTTCGAGAATAATGTGAGATGAAAGTCAACAATTCCGGCAAAGTGGGGCCCTGCAGGTAGTATTTTTTCTAAAATTTGAGAGAAAATGGGAAACAAACAGATAGATATGTAATCTCAAAATATTTTCTTATTTTTCAACCACACATTCTTTATCAATTTACCATTTTATAAAATGAGGTCAAACAGCCTCTTGCATCACGATATGAAGGCACGCCAGAAATTATAATATAAACGACCAATTTGGAGAAGTTTTCAAAGT
Source organism: Fraxinus cuspidata (assembly GCA_903798385.1). Classification (NCBI taxonomy): domain Eukaryota; kingdom Viridiplantae; phylum Streptophyta; class Magnoliopsida; order Lamiales; family Oleaceae; genus Fraxinus; species Fraxinus cuspidata. The sequence goes on from CAIGRP010014622.1 coordinate 4,376, forward strand.
CAAATGAGCCGTCTATTATATATGAAATTAGAATCTTTTGAAACCACATATTTTTCAATTTTGAAGATTCTTTGAACCAGTGGACATGGCAGCCGACCCCCACAAGATTCCATGGATCTACAAGGCATGTTCAGCTTAACCCCTTTATCACTCCCCCCATGGGACCCCATTTTTCTATTTTCCTAACACATACCTCCAAAAAATTCCAGATCAATTATGGTCGGACAACGACACTAAAGATTAAGCCCAGTTTGGCCCCCATTCTCATTTTCATATTTTCTTTTGCCTCTTATTTTCAATCACACAATCTTCAATAAATAATATTACACGTAAATCCAAAAAGATTTTTTTTTCAACCATACATTATCAAAAAACACTATTCAAAACATTAAAAATTGAAAGAAAGGGCGTCAAACGGGTTGTAAATTTAAAAAATAAACACGTCTCATCTTCATAAATTTTAGGGATAATTACAGCGGCGGTCCCTAACCTTTCAACTTTTACAAATTTTACCATAACCTTCACTTTGTGTCAGCCACAGTCCCAAATCTTTCAAAAAATTGCACATGGAGTCCAAATGAATGAAAATCATCCAACTTGCCATTAGTTGACCAAAAACTCAAAATTTGATCAATTTTGACCAAATGAGAAATGGCAAAATGGTACTTTACATTTTTCCACGTTAAATAAAAACCTACCTTTTTTTTTTCACCCCACCTAATCAAAACCAGAAAACAGTCTAGCCACAATCGGCGTCGCCACCACAACTCCCAAACGTCTTCCCTTTTTAATTTCTTCACCGTCGTTCGATCAAGGAAGCAATTTTAACTGCTTTCCTTTCCAATTTCTTCACCACCGTCCAATCAAGGAAGCAATTTTGACTGTTTCCTAACAATTTCTTCACTAATCCTCTTGATCTCGCTTCGGATCTAGATGGTGGTTCAATTTACCACTTCAATAACACAAATCAAATCCGGTTTACCACCGCACCGGCTACACCGGCATCTCCAACTCCACCTACCACCACAGCTATTCCTTCAACCCATTTACCACATTAACAAAACAAATGAAAATCCCAAATTACTTTAAAACAAAGGAAACTGCCATCATGGTTCTTTTCCAAGAAGGAGCGAAGGGGATCTCGAGAGTGGGATGATGTCATTGAGGAAAATGAAGCTTTGGTTGGCACATTGAATTTTGAGGCCATCGTAGCCGACGAGAGGTATTGCCAGGGGTTGCCATCGCGCTTCCAGATTTTGTATGTGTCAGATGGGGTATTTTCGACCAATGGCACGATGAAGTGCAGCAACTAAACGGGGAAGAAGCAATGATTTTGGGTTCGATTTTGGAGAGAGCAACAATGATTGAGGCGGACAACGAGATGAATTTTGGTTTCAAATTGATATTCAGTTTGAGTTCCATTTGGCAGTGGAGAATATAGTGGTTGTGGGTTTGGCGGCATCGGCGGCGGCGGGTAACAGTGATTTTGGTTTTGGGGGTAAAGGTGGTGTTTGGATGAGAATGTGGAAGAAGATAACTGCGGGAGATGATGATTTTTTTTTTTTCAATTTTTCATTTAATTATTTAATGTGAAAAAATGTAAAATACTATTTTGCCCTTCATTTTGTCAAAATTTATCAAATTTTGACTTTTTTGATCAACTAACGGCAAGTTGGATGTTTCCATCCATTTGGACCCCAGGCTCAAATTTTTGAAACGTTTGAGACTGTAACTAGTACAAAGTGAAGGTTAAGGTAAAGTCTGCAAAAAATTGAAAGGTTAGGGACCGTTGCTACAATTATCCCTAAATTTTAGACATAGTGGTTTAGTCTTTGCTCGTAAAGTTCTTAGATAAATGTGGAAGAAACTAAGTTTTGATTTCATATGACGGGTTGCTTTGTCAAATTTTTAGATGAAATAATTTATCACACGATTTAATTTTGTTCAGTATTACGTGTGAGTATACATGAAGTGTGTATTACGACGTGTGGAGATATAAATATCACACAAGTTTGAAGGTTCAATTTCTTGATTGATACCTCTGATGACTTTTTCCAGAATTAGTGATGTCTTACATCATTTGATAATAATAATTCCTTGTAAAATAATTCAACTTATATTACTTGCAAGTTGACTAAGACAGACATAATGGCTTGTTTGGGAAAGTTTAAAAGTTGTGGTTAAAGTTAACAATTAAATTTCATCATACGTTACACGATACCCAAATTTTTTATTCACTTCTTAATCATAAGTTTCGTAGACTTTTATCAAAATCTGTGAAATTTTTTATCCAAAGTTTTGTTAAACAACTTCTAAATCAAAGAAACGCATGCTGATGGAATCACCTTGAGATTTTTATTGTTCTGTCACTTCAATATTGGGAATACGATCCTTTGGTAGGAATATGAAAAAGTGAATCCCATTCTTTGTGCTTATGCAGGTTTGAGGAAAAAGTTTCCACAATTATTAATCCCATTTTGATTAAAATAAGCAGAACATAAGTTGTGGTTAAAATGTCTTCAGGTTTAGGTAAGAAAATAGCATGACCAGATTGCAAAATAATCAAAAGTGTTAAACAACCCCCATCAAGATTTACCATCACTGCTTTGACATTATTACCATGAGAGTTGACAAAAAAATGCATTGGTTTTTAATGCAAAAGTGGTCATGAACATGGACTACTTCTACCTTATAAATATATTTATTTATGTATATATCACCCCACCCACCCCTCCTACTCTTCTCTCTTGGAAGAGTCAGTAGCTGATTGCCTGATTTTTTTTCATTTCTTGTTCTGTACTTGTGGTGTCCTTTCAATTGTTATGTAGTTTTTTGTCTATCTGATATGGCCCATATGATCTTTCAGGGGAATTTCGTGTCATAAACTGGTTATACATAGAGCAGCCATGTCAATTTTCTATCAAATAATGTTCATTTGCACAGTATTTTCTTTGATCAATCTTATTGTTTCTGATTGTGAATCTTGCTATATGCATCAATATAAACCTGATAAAAAGTTTGAGCAGAAATCGAATCGATTTTGGGAGTTCAAAGAAGAATCCAACACATGGGTTGAAGTGAAACTACCTTATGATCTAGTTTCTTGCATCAACGATAACTGTACAGTAGTGAATTCAATCAAGCAAACGAACACAAAGAACGAAGATCAGAAAGGAGAATCCGATGTTTCTGATAACAAGGAGCAAGAAGATAAGGAGGAGAACAAACGAGGACTAAATGAATATTCTTACGCGATTCTTCCATTGAGAAGGAGAGTTTCTATGACAAAAATGTCTGATTCATCCGTTTGGGTTACCGGCGAAAGTGGTTCGATTTACGAGAGGTTTTGGAATGGACTACAGTGGGTGATTGCACCCCATGATTTACCAGTACCAGCAGGCTATGCAGTTTCTGTATTCATGGTTAATCATACAATTCTTGCTCTATCTGAGGCAGGGACTTTATATCAGGTAATAATTCTATTACTGTCCAGTCTTGTCCAGTAACGTGTACAAAGCATGAAAGAAACATTTTTTCCTTACAGATGCAGCTGACAGAAGATTCACAGCCAATTTGGATTGAATTCATGCCGGTACTTGATCAGAGCCCAAGTAAAGAGCCAGACCAAAGTTCAGCAGTTTTAATTATTTCTGGAATTACTTCACAGGACAGAGAGTGAGTCGAGCCAATTCGTTTTCTGTTTTCAACTTTCATAGGAAAATTCGTCTTGTGGAAACAAAGTTATGTTACAGAACTTTAATGTTACCATGTAATGCCTAGGACGATGTTTCTCTGCACAAAGAATGGATCATTGCTGGAACTTAGAGGGGTCGATCCTCCAACGTGAGACTTATCAAGAAGGTTAAGTAAGCAGCCTCAATAACAAATATGATTCCCATAATCACTTTTTTTCATTTATGTCATAAGGTGGATTAATCACGGACGACCTCCTGGTGCAAATGTTGCAGCAATAGCTGATGCTGCTACAATTAGGGCCGGAGTATTGTTCACTGTAAGGTGAGATCTTGGTCCTTCTTATCTTAGTGCAAAACATATGGCATCTAAGAATTGGGAAGTAGTATTTTGAGCTATTGTAGACAATATAAAGCAAAAAAAAAAAAAGGCTACTCTTTTCTCAATTTCAAGCTCACAGTGCTGCAGGGGATCTTTATGAATATGATCAAACATCAAAACCTCTGTGGAAGAAGCACATTCAAAGAGAACAATCGAGAAAAGATACTTTATTGGCTCCATTTAGGGGATGCAGTTTACATGGACTAAATGGTGCTCATTCAGTATCTCTCTTTCTCTTAACAAAGGTATAGTATGTTACAATAGGAATGGGCACTCTTAGACAATAGCTAGCGAATTACTTGAATTGACGTGTTCTTTCCTGTTTATCGAATGAAATATGGTATACATCAAGGGAGGAGGGTTGGTCGAAAGAAGATTACACCAGAGGAAATGGAAGTGGGTGGTTCATGGAAATCCTAGAGGCCATCTACTGTCATCCATCACTTGCATATCTCAAGATGAATATAATGAGAATACGAACTCGTTGTTTCTTACAACAGCAGCCGGATTCATTTTCGAATATCAAATTCCCAAGTATTCAGGTATGTTTTTTTTTTTTTTCCCCTTTCTCCAGTACAATTTCGGCTGGAGTTTCTAAGGATGTTCCTATCAAAACATCGTCTTTGATACTAAGGCAGGCAATTTTCGAGATCAAGAAGTTGAAGAGAATTGGGTGAATCATATGCATCCTCCAAATGCAAAAGCTGCAAGAGGTATTGCAGGCCTACATTTACAAGTTGGGAGGATGATTTTTCCACTGGACGATGGTAGGCTTGCAGAACTACATTTATCAGGCCTTGGCGGCGAAAATTTAGGCCCAAACTCTCAGGTTTATACCCGGAGGAAATCATCATACAAGTATGTTTGGTCAGTACTAGACGCCCCAGAAACTGAAGGATGGAATGCAGAGTATTGCGTGGAAGAGCGTGGGCCGATAAATTGCATCATAGGCACAAAAGATGAGATCAGTGGTGTAGCTAATACCAGGTCGAGTTCAAGAAGGCGAAAGGACGGAAAAACTCAACAGAATTACTTATCAGTACGTGCGTCAGATAATAGTATGTCAGCAATTTCAATGGAAGAGTACAGAATCCCGGATAATTGGATCATGAACTTCCGCCTCCGACTAATGCAGGAAGGCAAATCATTTTTTCTTATTACAGATAGTGGTTTGACATTCGAATATTTGAATACAGAAAATGTGTGGTTCTGGCTGAAGCACGAGCATCCAACTGCAATGAAAGGTGCACTCGGAAACTACAACGGAAGCTTTTTTTTGGTAGATGAGAATGGGAGTATGCTTATCAGAGAAAGAAACAGCGCTGATCTGACATGGATAAATTGCACTGCTATGAGAAAAGGAAGGCAAGTAGTTGGTGGTCCACCGTGGGACAATGTACCAGGACGAGCACCGAAAGCTAAAGCAGAAGATGCAATTTTCTTTGTTAGCAAAACTGGGAGATTATTACAATTCACGGTAAGTTAAGACTTACAAAGTTAGTAAAAATAAGCTACTTTAGAGAAGGCTAATCAATGCTTAAATTTCTGTGTAGGTTGCACTGAGAAAGTTCAAATGGAAAGACTGCAAAAATCCTCCAAATACTAAAATTGCATGTATAGTGGATCAAGAAGGGTTCAGAGAAAACATAGTATTCGTTATTGGGAGAAACAATCGTCTTTACCAATACAACAAAATTACGGAACTATGGCACGAGCATTATCAATCCCAACATTTAGTTCTATCAAGATCCCTTGGAACTGCTACGAGATCATCATCAGTATCGTTAAAGGGCTCGATTTTCATGCTTTCAGACGAGGGGGGACTCGTGGAATATCAATGGAATCCATTTGATGGCTGGGACTGGATAGAACATGGAACTCCATATACAAATGTGACCTTGGTTGGATCACCTGGACCTTGTTTTGGAGGAACTGAATTATTCTTAATAGGTTCAGATGGTAATGTTTATTTAAGGTACTTAGATCAAAGAACGTGGAAATGGAGGGATTGTGGCTTTCCTTACCGAGGAAGTAAAATCGATAACAATGAGAGACAGGTCGAAGAAAAATCAAGAGATGAAGAAATTTGTATCGACAAAGATTTTGATGCTAGTTTTGAGAAAAATGAAGAAAACCTCCAAGCTATAAATAAAAACTGTGATCTAAAGGTTAGTCCTAATCTGCATCGATTATCAGATTCATGATTTTATACTATCTGTAGTATTTCCTGATGAATTTATATACAGGTAGCGTCTACGCGACCAATTCCTTTCAATGAAGATTCAGCCATATTTGAGTTAAGAGATGGCCGCGTAAGTATTTGTTCCCTGCTCAATTTTTATTTTTTTTCAAGACTTAAAATCAGGACATTTATATACTCTAATATCATAGTCCATGCTTCTACTGTTAAAAAAGGAATAACATGCAACATTGTACCAAAATCATACTATTGCCTGAGCATCGAAAAGGGGTTCTCCTCAGCTTTTTTGCATACAAAATCAATACGAGCAGATAGTGTAACTCGATTCTTGAAGTGGCTTAACTACATGCAATTCAAGAAATTGAATGCACAATAGAAAAATGTTGTGCTGACAGTAATTTATTTCCATGACAGTTAGCAGAAATACGACGAATAGGAGACAAGAATTGGGAATGGACGCGTACCATTGGCACTCCAACAAGCTTGTGCATGGCGAACTTCTGGACGTCGTTGGTATCATAAGAACAATCTATGGGACGATTGGTAAGTGGATTGAACAATACTGGATAGTCATGTCCCTTGCTAAACATATCTCAAAGATTAGTACAAGACATGCATAATTGAATAACATAGCCATTTATATAGGTAAAGAGAGAGTAATTGAGTAGACAAAAGCAACAAAACTTTGTACAAAGCTGTACAGTTACTATACTACAGATGTGATACCTTTTTTACTTCTCCACTTTTCTCATTATAATTTCTAGGTCTCATAAAATGTGTCTTTTTTAGATAAAAAAAAAATGCTTATTTGGAATCTACATATTATGTTTAAGTTTTTCGCATGAAGCCCGTGTTTGGTTTTTGCTAAAAATCAGATTTTAGCAGATTTTTATAATAGTTATGAAATATATATTTGAAAAGATATAAAGTTTTGGGTCTCATGATTAAAACTAATTATTTTAAATTTTTATCAATTTTTTAGCTAGACCATTCGTATATAAATTCTTCTTGGTGGTGGTGGATGGTTCGAGCTAGGCCTTGAGTTTTCTGTTGTTGAGCACATCTGGCCCATTTCCCAATCCAAGTCCGGTCCAAATTTTTTTGGGCCTCGGCCCTCTTAGCACGCCCAAGCCCAAAATAAGAGTAAGAGAGAGAATGTTTGACTAGGACATCTATTTGATTAGGATAAAAGGGAAGTGGACGTTAAATTATTTTGGATACATTAGATTTATGCAAAGTCTACGTGACTGAATTATTTCACCTGGAGAGTCAAACATTAGAAAATCGGCCATCTTAATTAGCAAGAATTTTAAAATTAATTGCGTTTAAATAATGTAAATCAATATGTATTTGCTATCTTGTGACGTTTTCACTTAAGCACACGTCTTAAAGAAAAAACATTGATACATTTTACAACATGGAGCAAGAAATTGTGTAAATATGCAATTTTTTTAATTTTTTTTTTAGAAACATATCCTATTTTGTTCTGAATAATATAGAGTTTCTTTTCTCATTTAATATTATTTAATTCACCTTACTAGACATGCATTGTAGACTGAGGTCTATCTAGTTCTAACCTCAAATATATATATATATATAAACCAAATCAAAACTGCAATTTTGAAATTATTGATTTGTGTGTGTTTTAGGTTTTAAAAGTTTCAAAACTGAACCGAACCTTTTGAAAATTGTTCGGTTTGAGTTTTCAATAGTTAAGAATCGCTCGAATCAAATCGAACCGTTCATCCATTTAAAAATAACATTTAATGACTTAAGGTATGTTATTTATTTTATCAAGTTATAATGTAGCGAATATACTTGATAATATTTTTCTCTTCTAAATAATAAAATTACGAGCTTAAATTTTATGATTGAACCTCGTATTAATGTATTGGTTTAAGCTTGTATTGTGACAAATATATTAGTAATATTATGTTTAATATTCAAAATGTCTCAATTTAAGTGTTATATTGACATTTCAAACTAATGAATTTATTTTTCACTTGTTTTGAATTCGCTTATTTTAAAAAAAATATTATTTTTATGTCCCTAAAATCATGATTTGAAATCAAATTAAAATGCCAAAAATAATTTGATTTAAAAATAGCACAATAATCGCGCAAAAACAAATCGTGTTCACCTCTATTGACAACTATGTTTTGGGTATTCGTCCATGACTTTGGATGGATCAAGCACCCAAGCCAACAAATTGGTTCAATGAAAAAGGATCATGGTAATTATGATTGATAATGGGATCAATTAGGAAATTTTAATTAAAGCCCTAAATTATTGTGCTGAGGAATCCATGCACATTGTCTTTCCTTGTGTGAAAAAAAAAAAAGGACAGTCCCACTAAGATTATCTTTCTTTATGGTAATTATTAAGTCTTTGTTGAGGCCTCAATTACTATATATATGTATAGGAAGAATTGAGAAGAAATTGAGTGTGTGGGAAAGACATCAACCAACCCCAAAATTATAAGAAACTCGAGAGCAACAATATAGAAACTCGTAGAATCTGGGCACACTACGGATTAATGATCAAATGTTAATATCCCAACTCTCCTAGTTCGATAATCGTGACATTTGGACCTCAGGTTTATAACTCATTTTTCTTTTTGGATTCATCCATTAAGATCAAGAGTCAACGGTACATTTAAGAAGAATCGTGGTGAGGTCTCTCTTTGTGATTTTTAAGTAGTATTTCAAGAATTAATTTTTTTTCTACAAGGGTCGTGCTTATGTAAAATGTTATTTTGCTCTTGAGGGATTCTATCTTTGATAGACGAGGATTTTTAGGCTCCAAGAATATGTTGAATTCTTGATGTTGATTCTGCCTCTAGTTTGATTAGAAATTCCATCTTTGCGATGAGGAGAAGTTAGCAGACTAAGACTTGTGTTCTTGAGGTTATAGAATTGACTACAGAGAATACTATGGACTTTCGTCTTTGATTGATGACGATTTATTCTTATTGTGAAGACATGTGTTCTTGGTGTAATTATAGATAGCTTCTAGTGGCATCTATGGAAAAAATACCGTATTCATTTTGTCGATTATAATGGATGATTATTCTGAGTTGGTCGAGGATATTGACATATTGACAAACTATGTTAAATATTTGTGTCGTTTATTTCATGCATCGTTTATTTGGTTGTTGCTCTATTTGATTATCTCCTATTATGTTTTTTGCACAAAAAAGGGGAAAATGTTTATTCCGTACATTGTTGCTAGTTTTCATAATTAGATATTTGTCTAATTTCCTCAACAATATATTATATACAAATCCAATATTTTTATAGAATGAAGACTAATTTATTCTAGCTATTAAGGTCTACGGTTGTGGTTTTAGATACACATCAATGTATGATTATGATGTTGCTCGAGATGAAGAAACCTCGAGTTAAGTAGGAATTGTTTGAGGAGCTACACAGAGGAATATGATTTCGATACATGAACTAGATATCGATTTTCTTTTAAATTAAATTTGGTGTTCACGAGAATTCCTTGTAGAAAAATATATATTAATACTTAGTTAATTACTAGTGTATGTGTTATTCCACACCTCAAGTCAATTGGCAGATCAACTCATTGTCATTCCACATTTAATTGAGGTACTTTATCGTCCCTATCTGTTTCCTTCTCAATATTTATGAGCACTCTTTGACTCTTTTCTATATTTACCCGTCTTCCTCCTGTGATACATGTTCACTATACATCTTTCTTTTTAGCCTTAAAAGGGAATTTACATCTCATTTGGAATTGCATTTTCAACAACCCGACATGCAAGTGATGATAGTACTTTGTAGCGTGGCAAAGTTCGAGCACAACTGGGTTCTCACTCTCTTCATGCTCTTGTGGAATATTTATAGTGTATATATTATAATGTAATCTAATAGTTGGCATAGGCTCGTTTATTTAGTTAATAAATAGTGTTGGAAATAATTCTCAAAAGTTAACACATTAGCATAATTGCATGCACTATGTTGTATAATATATAAAAACTTTTTTCAAAAGACAATTGTTTAGGTGAAAACATCATAAGAAAGCAAATATATGGTTTTAAATTCCAAATCATATTAAGTAATAGTCAATGAAGGTGGCTCTCCACCAATATTAACATCAACATCAAGCAAAATGACAGCATAAATCAAACATCTTTCTCTTTCAACTAATGTAATATGATATGATAGAATTATTTGTGTTATTTTTTTTTTGCTGTTACTAAACACTGTGTTGACAGTGTTATACAAAATAATTGATTGAGAATATCTTGATTAAATCTATTCTAGTTAGGTCAATAGTTGTATTATCAACCGTCTTGCCGTGACCAATCACAAGATTATTCTTTTACGTTATATTTTTAACGGATTTTCATTTATTCTTTCGAGAATTTTAATGGCTATATTAACATCTCTCTACGTGCTTTGGCGTTATTTGCGATGATAGTCACACGAATAAAATTACACAAAGTTTGTATTCGGCGTACTGGATTAGATTTTATAAGGAAATTAGTATAAAATTATATGAATAACATTAGGTAGACGTCACACGATGGATTAATTTGATAAATTTTTTTAATATAATTTTCATTAAAAATATTGTTATTTATCATATTTTTCTTACGTGGTTTAGTCCATCTCCAACTTTTGCATTATATTGTACATACAAATACGGTCTACACCTTAATTTATCACAATACCACCTACTTGAAATTATTCACTATAATTTTATATTAAATTCCTTGATCTTTTTCCTTGAGAATATTGTTAAATGGTGAAGTTTGGTTAATTTTGAATGACTATATTATTTTTCAAAAATAAATATAAGAATTTTGATTAAAAGAACATGATTGCTATTATTTTTTTTTATTAATCCTTGTCCTTACTACGAAAATGGTAAATAATAAGGGTCATACAATTGAATCAATAATAAAAAAAGATTGAAACAAATGTAAGAAAATAATATGTGCACGTATGTAATTTAGGGGAAATTGCAGTCGTCTTCTTGACTTCATTGAACTCTAATGTTTGGTTATTAATATAACTTTTTATTTATGAATGATAACTTAAAATTGAAATCACTAAAACAAGAGAAGTTAATGGAACCACATGGTTGCAATAGCAAGCGGACCAGATCCTTATTTACAATTTGCAGGCAATATTCGACGTTGTACAGTATAATAGATAAAATTTTAATTTTTAAAATTCGTAAAAATTGGGATATCCAGTCGACTTGACCCATTTTTGCATTTATAATGCAATAATTAAAATAATTAAATATTAATTTCTATTATATTTTTAAAATTTCTAATTCTTATATAAAATTAAAGGAGAATAGACATCCATGTCTCTAATTGATTAAATATGAAAATCTAACAAGAATACAATACAATATATTACCAAATGGAAAATAGTCAAGATGAGCTTGAGCTCGACCTTTAAATTAAACACTTATTTGATAGAGATTAAAATCATATTTTTAATAGATTTTGACCAAAAAAAAAAAAAAGATTGAATATGTGTTGAAAAGTTGTATGTCTCATTAAATATGTAGTTAAAATTAATTGTTAACTTTAACTCGAGATTTTAATTGAATTTTAATTCAGACCAAATAGAGGCTAAATCACATCATAAATGAATGGGACAATCTTTAAGTCATGAGGTTATCAAACAACATAACTTGCAACCAAACATAAACGAGTCCGTTACAAAACCAACTCAACCTTACTTAGAAGTTCAAGGTGACAACGTAGTCTCGAAGGAATGCAGAACATTTGGCAACCAAGGTGCTTTCTTATAAGCATCGAGGTCCACAAAAATGTGCTCGACGTGGACCCACACCTTGTAAACAAATAAGGATAAGAGTAATGCTATTTAAAACTAGGTGGACTCATAATGCAAACTGAACTCATGTCACATAGTATTATTGTAATTATAATGATATTTATTTGGCTCATCTTTTAGTCACACTCGTGAGCTTTATTTCTTTTAAGTTAGAGCGTATTAGCTAAACATGCTTTGAGTCAGCTATGAAACAACTCGATATTGTCTAGTAGTTTGAAGGACAACATAGCATCTTCAAGACACGACTGACATGTGTTGTAATATGCAATAACCTGAATATTTACATTTAAAATGTTAAGTTACCGTCGATCGAACCAACATTACATATTAACCAAAAAACTCATTTTGCAGATTTCAAATATAATTTACTCCTTGATATGATATATACGAGGTTGATTAGTAGAACTTTAATGTTTGGTTGTTGATATACATTTTATTTATAATTGATTGCATATTAACTTATAATATTTCTGGAAAAAATGGTAAATGGGTTTTAAAAATATGCATTAAAGGTGCATGGGTATAAGTTATAACGCTATTTAATTACAGATATTTTTTTCAATACAAATATTGAAAATAAACCTAACAGATATTGATTCTTTTGTTTGTAATTGTTACGCAATATTGAAAAGCCTCAAGTATTTTTATCTATTAATTTTTTTTAAAAAAATTATAATTCTTATGTTTTATAATACAAAGAATAATTTATTATGAACAAGGGAGATTAGGCATTCAAGTCTTGAAATGAGTAAATGAAAAATGTTAGTCAAGCATATTATACGATACTGTATGAAAAATAGCCGAGATGAGCTGGAGCTCAGCCACTAAATTAAATCACGTATTGAATGGATAGGAGGAGCAAGATATCTACCATTTAATCACGATTTAAAGTTGTCGAGATTATAAAACAACGCATATGCAACCTGACATAAATGAACTCGTCGTGAAATCGGTTTGATATTGCCTAGAAATTCGAGGCGACAACATGAAGTCTTAAATGAATTAACTTGTTACGGAATCAGATTTACCTTGCCTAGAAGTTCGAGCGACAACTTAACTTTTTAAGGTATAATTGATAAATGTTATAACATGCAATAACTTAGATACAACGTATTGACGCAACGAGTTGCTATTGTCCGAAACTAGCTTGATATTGCCTAGAAGTTCGGGGTGACAACCTAACGTCTTAAGGCACAATTAACAAATTTATATGCAATAACTTAGATATTAATGTGTTAATGCAATAAGTTGCAATTGTTCGAAACTAGCTTGATCTTGTTTGGAAGTTCGAGGTGACAACCTAAAGTCTTCATGTAATAAATTTCTTACAAAATCAGCTTAACCTTACCTAGAAGTTCAAGGTCCCCTTACGAAACTAGCTTGACCTCGCATTGAAGTTCGAGGTGATAAAGTTTTAAAAGGAATGAACATGTTACAAAACCAACTTGACCTACCTAGAAGTTCAAGGTTACACCCTTACGACCGAAGCTAAACTACGGGGACAGATGTATTAGATTGTTGTTTTGTCCAACTCCACCTAACACGAGTAATAAAAACAACTCATTTTATAGATTTCAAAGACATTCCAAAGTTGATGCGAAGTTATTTGAAGCATTAAGCATTACCATCAATTACTAGAGAGTAAGCGAGAGAATAACTTTTGTTCTTAATAACATTCAATCTAATGTATCGAGCGTGCACTAAAAAATTATAATTTTTTTATTCTTTAATTGAGTTCAGTTCACAAAAATTGCACAAATTTTAATTTGTTTCAAATTGGGGTATAACTAAGTGCAATGGCCAAAACAGGGGACACTTGAATAATTTTCCCATTTGAAGCAGGTCTGAATCCAGCCTCCCACTTAGCATTGTTTTGTCCATATGTATAAAGACAATCCCATTACATATAGATATATAGAGAGAGAAGAAAGTTTCTACTCTCTCCCCAAGGCTGCAGGTTTGCACTGGTACCAAAAGTTGTAGTTTCAAGTTTAAAGAGCCATCTTTGAACGGTACTGCATCACCACCACCAAAGCAAAAATTTTTATTAGTTTTTGTTTTTGCTCCACCACCTTCTCCTCCACCAACCACCACCTCCGCCCCTTTGACCACCGCCTCTGCAAGTCCTATCCCATCAGTCATGAAGAGAGAGAGAGAAAAAAGATGACCAAATATATTAAAAGAAAATTGAAAATCATACCAAAATCTCATTTTTCCCTTATAAATACACACTCTCTCTGCTGTATTCTACTATCTCTCTCTCCCTCTCTCTCTCTCTCCACACTCGCACACTCCCCTTAATATGGTATGTAATGATTACTCAAATATAAGCTCCAGCCCATCATTACCTTTTATAACATGGTTAAATCTTAGCCACTCTCTTCCTAATAATTCCTCAAAATAAACAAAAAACTCCTCTTCCCCCTCTAATCGCTCTCTCTAGTTCCTATCTCTGAAAAGTCTTCTAGTCTTTCCCGAGGGCTCTGCATAAAACCCTACACCTTCCCTTTTGTGCATCTTCATTTTTCCCCCCTTCTTGAGAGGGAAAACAGAAAAGCCCTTCATAGGAAGTAGTAAGAAAAAATACAGTACTCCATGGATACGTATGAAGCTACTAAAATAGTGATGTCTAGGATCCAAAGTTTGGATCCGGAAAACGCTTCAAAAATCATGGGTTATATACTGATACAAGACCAAGGGGAGAAGGAGATTTTGAGATTAGCTTTTGGCCCTGAAGCTCTTTTGGTATCTTGCATCAACCAAGCAAAGGCCTGTTTGGGGCTTCCTTCAAATAGCCCTTCTTCTAACCCTTCAACTCCCTTGTCAAATCCCATGAGGCCAAACAACCCATTTCCTCAAAATAAGCCAAGAATCTTGATTCCCAACTATGGGTTCCATCCGAGTAACCCTTCTTCACCTGCTGCAGGTTTTTCAAGAAGTAGCCCAAGACCCATTTCTTATGCTGCTGTGGTAAATGGTTCCATTGGTACTAATGATAATGAAAATAGTGGTTCAGGGTCCTCAAGTTTGCCTTTTTATGGTGGGAATGATTTTGTTGATGAGTCTGGAGGGGAAATGCATCATCAAGTTCAAGAGTTACCATTTCTCGATGATTCCATGGTGGATCCAATTATCAGTCCCAGTGGGAGGAGTGATTCTCTGGTTTTCCCTTATGGTGAGGATGTGAACGGCATTCCTTCTCCTCATCCACACCCATTTCACAGGAGGAGTTGTTCTGTGAATGATGCTGCTTTTCTTTCTGGTTTTGAGGATGGAAATGGTGGTGGTGGTGGTGGTTGGAGGCCTTGCATGTACTTCGCTAGAGGCTTTTGCAAGAACGGCGATAGCTGTAAATTCTTGCACGGTGGGTTTGGCAGTGAAGGAATTGAAGTGGGATCCCCAGGCAAGATGGATTCAGGGCCATTTGACGAGTTCTTGAGAATGAAGGCCCTTCAGCAGCAGCAGAGGTTTGCCCTCTCGCCTCATGGGAGTCACCACCCACTTGCTTATATGAAATGCTCCAGCTTCTTGAATGAACATCAGAGGTAAATTCCTATGGGAATTAACCCTTTTTCACTTACCATAAAAAAAGTTTACTTTTTGATTGTGACTGTTGTTTTATGATTCTGGGTATTTCTGGTGTATTATGTATGAGCCTTGCAATTTGAATGTTTATTATAGCCCATGGCTTGGTTCTGAATTGGGCTCTGTTTCCGAAATTTATGGTGCCTATCTCAAGGTATACTCCTGTCTAACTCCATTACAGGAAACAATTGCTATTTATAGTCTTTAGAAGCCTAGAATGAAAATCTTGCTAATTATAATTGTATATGGTTGTGAATTTTTTGTGATTGGGATGGAGTTTCGATGTTGCAATTTTGAGTTCGATTGGTTCTTGTGATCTCTTATATTATGCGGCATTGTAGATCTGCCGCGGCTGCGCTGGTTATGGGTGATGAGCTCCATAAATTTGGCCGTTGTCGACCTGAGAGGAACGAGTTTTCAGCAATGGGATTTGTTGGAAGTGCAAATTCAAGCGCCAGACAGATTTACTTGACATTTCCTGCTGATAGTACATTTAAGGAAGAGGATGTTTCAAATTACTTTAGGTAAGCCAGTTCTTGTTTGGTTAAGATTGCGATTCTTGAAATTGCAAGCAAAAATGTGTACTGACTATGCGTCTATAGTATGTATGGACCGGTGCAGGATGTTAGAATTCCATATCAGCAGAAAAGAATGTTTGGATTTGTTACATTTCTCTACCCGGAGACTGTGAAACTCATTTTGGCTAAAGGGAACCCCCATTTTGTGTGCGATTCCCGGGTGCTCGTGAAACCCTACAAGGAGAAGGGAAAAGTCCTTGAAAAGTAAATTTTCCATTCTATCGATTTTTCTAATACTTGTTTGCTTTACCCCGGTAATGATATCCTGTTGTTAATTGAACAATCTATAGGAAACAGCAGCAACAAATGGAGAGAGGAGAGTTTTCTGCTTGTTTAAGCCCATCTGGACTTGATTCTAGAGAGCAATTCGATGTCCCCTTTGGTAAGCATTTGAGTCAGGCTTCTTATTCGTCCACAAGTAAATGCATCTGTTAACTGAATCTCTTTTTGTCATTCTACTTAGGGTCGAGAATGTTTTACAATGCACAAGAGATGATGCTCCGGAGAAAATTGGAGCAGGAGGCGGAATTACAACATGCTATTGATCTTCAAGGCAGAAGGATGATGAACATGCAACTGATGGACCTGAAAAATCAGCATCACCACAATCATTTCCTGCCAAACCTTTCGACCAGCACCCCAATTGGCTCCCCGATACAGTCTCAGTTACAAATGAACCAAAATCTCATTCTTCAATCTGATGCTGCTAATCTAGAATTTTCAGAAGGTTAGCTGATTGAAATATTTATATTTTGTTACTTTTAGCTCTCAAATTTTTTATCCAAAGATGTACTATATGCATTATCATAGAAGTTTATTTGGTAGGAAGTGACCATTTTTTAATATCTTTGTTACAGAAATTAATGGTATTCGGGAGGCTGCTAAATTTCCAACTGTTGCAGCCAGCGATGAGGAAGCAACCGAATTTGGCAAGAACGGTGAAAAGGCCAATAAGGAGGATCAAACCAATGCCGCAGACACTGATCTTCCTGAGAGGTACTGAAAATCAATGTTTTCTTAGATGAAATTTTAAGCTATTCACTCAAACATTCCTTCTATGAATGCATAAGAAGATAGGTCGGAAAAGGTGTTCTGATGTAATTATTGCATTAAGACATGCTACACCTAAAAGGTAACTTGGCGTTTGCTTATTATTCTCCCATACTAATGCACGACCTCGTGTTTGTAATGAATGCAGCTTGGAGCACATCCTTCCCGATAACCTTTTTGCCTCTCCTACAAAACTAGCAGCCGAACGTCAGTCGGTTTTTGCCTGTGCTTCAGCTGATACCGATGACGGTATACCCGTTACTTCATCATCCCCTAACATCCCCGTGCTGCCCAACTCTTCTGCTCTTAACATGGCTTCTCTTAAATCGTATTACTTCCAAATGCCAAGGTATCACCCTGTTTTTTCTGTTACCTTTTGTTCCCCAGCATCACCTGTTGAAGAGCTTAAAATCTAGTACTGTTATTGACCGCCAGGTTTTCGTCTGGGCGAGAAGCCATTGAAATGTAGGTGTTAGATCTGAGCATGGCTGGCAAGGAGGGATTAACATAGCTCGGTGAGAACAACTTTCTTGAACTTCGAGATTGGGTCGGCTAAACGATTATACCACTATCATTTTATCATATTTGTATTCTGTGATGATTTTTCTTGTTCATAAGATTCTTCTTTTTGATAGTTTGCCTTTTTGAATTTGTTTATGCAGGAAAAGTATGAGTAGCATATACAAAGAAGTAAAATGTCCTCTAGCTGTATAGCCAAACCATACTCACAACAGAAGAAAAAAAGATCAGTAAGGAAAGATCTACTCAAGACTGTTGTCATCATCAATACCATACTAGCATCATATTATTTAAAACAATACATAATGCATAGGTAAAGGACATATGAACTAATTTATGAGAGTGGGGTCTCTCTCTTTGTTCATTTTGTACCCTCTCTGTAGTTGTGTGCTGGACCACACTGAACAATTTAGCTTATTTACAAAGGCAGTAGCAGTAACTCTTTGTCATATAATGGTAACTTTATCTTCATTTTGCCTAGTTTCGTTATAAGATCATGGAAAATTAAATAGTACTCGACTGGATAGCTCGATGAAGACTTCATCTTGTTTCTTTCTTATTACTGTCGAGTCAAGTACTACGTGCTTTTAAGGGAGATTTATGTACATTAACAGCAACCATGTTGTGTGTAACAACTAGGATGATTCAGAGAGTCAAAAGGGTAAAAATAATTGATGAATATTAGATTGAAGTGGATGGTAAAGCTGGAAATTTCTGTCAGTTTTAATTGTTATCTGATGCTGTACAGCCTTTTATGATCCATTAAATCATCACATGAAGAAAAACAGTAAAAAGCGATGACTCAGAAAGAAAGCAAAAGATGAAAGGAAAAGAAAATCCAAAAAATTAGTAAAGTGAAGGGTGAAATAAAAGGGTATTCTTTTATGCCATTAAAGTCTACTTTAGTGGACTCTTTTGTCTAGGGTGAGTGAGTAGCGGGGGGGGGGGTGTGGTTAAGGGCCACATACTCACATGGGGTCTGACACTGGTTGAATGGTATCAGGGTACCAAAAAACACTCCTTTCACTTTCTAGCCTTTTTCTTGTTCAAGATTTAAATTTATATATATATGTGTTTGGCCTTTTGTTTTATGGGTTCTTGTGCCCCTTGTGTTCTTGTATGCTTTTTAATAATTTACTTATTTTACTTGGCTCATGTGCTTTTTTTTTTTTATCCTTCTTGCCCTCAAACCCAGTACTAAATGTTGTCTTTTACCCACATTTATGGATTTCTAAGGTGATTTTTTATGTGTTTATAGTGTTCCAATGAGTCAGTCATAAATATGGATTTTTTTGGTGATTTTTTTATGTGTTTGTAGTGTTCCAATGAGTCATAAATAATTGCTTCCATATTCTGATTAAAAAACATAAGAGTTGCTTATTTTTGCATCCTTTGAATTACTTGAAATTAATTCTAATCTTCTCATAGGTTCGTAGCTTGATTACTGTCTGAAACTTTAAAAAAAAAGTAAAAGTAATACATTATTTGGAAAATAAGTAAAAATCTATACAAAAGGTAGGTTTTGAGCTAAATGAATGTTCAAGAAAAAAGTAATTTCTAAAAAAGTTTAAACATGTTTTGCCATGGCCTTGCATTTACTATTTTCTGGATGCATCTTTAGTGCTGCACGTGAACTCAGCCTTTATGATGCCTATTCCGTAATGCCTTTTGTCATATAACATCGAGAGGAAAATGATGACGTCGAGCTAAGCAAAATTGAACATGATAATCTATATTTTCGACGTTCGATTTCTTAAAGCGATTTCAAATTTATTTTTTTATTTTTGGCAAATAAATTTTTTAAAGTTTTCTATAGCTAGACGAGTACTCGAGTTGTTTTATTTTTTTTTTCCCAGCATTTGATTCTTTTTAAAAAACAAAAAATCTTCAACTTTTTGTAATTTATTTTTTATCCTGAAAATCATGTTCTTCTTTAAACCTTGCATTTCAGAAAAAGGTCAGGACTTGAGGTGTAATCATTTCTAAATATTTTTATGTGATAAAGAGGCAACTTGACAATCTTATAGTATTTAATTAAGAGCATAACATGTTAATTATTGTTAATTATGGATTAGCAGTAGTTGCATGGTCAGCACATGGAATTTGGTTCATATGTTATGAAAATTAATTTTCTTTAAACATGCCCAAAATCCTAATCATTATCAAGTTAAGGTTTGCAAGAAGTGAGGTGTTTGTATATTATACACGTTCTCTATTTTTGAAAATAATTTTATAGGTCAAGGGCAAAAGAAACGTAAATAAGTTTAATCTTTAAAAAAAAAAACTTAAAATCGACTACATGGATATTTACGTTAATAGCACATTATGTGAAGTGAATAATGGAGCACTAATCAAGCAATTAAATATCTTAAGTCTAATTTTTTCTTGAATTTTATATTACGCCGAGACTTTTATATCCTAAAAAGTAATGTCATTCATTTTCATTGGTGTTTAGCATCGGTCTGAATGTTAATTAGGTGACATTAAATTATAGATTTATTTAAATACAAAATCAAATGATCTATTTATTTGGACTTATCAAGTGTGATTACTTAAACTGGTGTTAAGATAACATTATTTTCTATAAAATAATAATAGTGAGATGGAGAAAAATTATTATTTAAAGGGCTTTTCATTTTTTGTTTTATTTTTTTTTTAATCAATTGATTATAACAAAAATGTGATGGACTAAGTACCTTTAGAATTATCCTAGTGAAAATGATACAAATGATGGAATACCTTTAAATATGATCAAGCATCGTAATTTTAAATAATTATTTTTTATTAAACAAAAGAAAATATACCAAACGCGGAAGTTGAATTTGGTTCGAGTACGAAGACAGAAAAACAACTTTAAATGCATGTTTTTCAAAGATTTGATTTTGGAAAATAGAAAAAAATAACAATGTCTATGACTTTCGAATTTACTAAAAAGATTGTATTCTGTTAATTTTCATTGGAACTCTATAAATAAAATTCATTATTATATAAATTATAAATTTGTCTTTTTTCTATCTTATTTTAAAATGGCATTTACTACACTCGTTATAAATTAGTCGTTACGCTGGTTAGATTTTGAGAGACTTAGTTTAATCCCAATCGTATCAAGTCGAACTGCCTTTTTAATATTTTTTTTAGATTTAAACAAAATTTGAATTTTAAATTTCAAACTTACTCTCCACCAACTATTGAGTCGTTCAAGGCTTTTCTTTATACTAAAATGTTATGGCCCATTAATTATAGTCAAAGCTTTAAATGATAAATGTAAAGCTTCAAATAGGGAATATAAAAGCTTTAAAAGCTTAAATTCTTTCAATTTTGTTAATAGCCCGTTTGAGCTGGGCCTCATGGGCCTACATAAGTGGACCAGCCATGATCCACCATTCCGGCATTTTTCCAATCCCATCAACAGAAAATTATTACACTCAAAAAGAAAAAAAAAAGAAGGATTTGAGGTAATTGCTTCAAGAACCAGAAATACCTGCATGCAATGCCACCAAAGAGGCATAAAGACCGTCTTTATTTTTTATCAAAGTTTCGTGTTTTCCTTTTTCTGCAATAACTCCATTCCTCACAACTGCAATCAAATCTGCATTCTTAATTGTAGATAGCCTATGAGCCACCACCATGGTGGTTCTGTCCACCATAACTTGGTCTAAAGCATCTTGAACGACTTTCTCGGATTCAGCATCAAGAGCGCTGGTCGCTTCATCAAGTAGCAATATCTTTGGTGCCTTCACTATAGCGCGAGCAATTGCAACTCGCTGCTTCTGCCCACCAGATAGCTGGATACCCCGTTCACCCACCATTGTGTCGTACCCCTATGTTTTCAAAGCTATATGCATTAGATTGTCACTATAGGTACAAGATTCGGCTCATAGAATACATACCTGCTGTAAACCACTGATGAACTGGTGAGCATTTGCTAACTCTGCAGCAGCTATAATTTCTGCCTCTGTGGCATTCCCTTCCTTGCCATATGCAATGTTGGCCCTGATTGTGTCATTAAATAACGTGGGTTCCTGGCTTACAAGACCCATCTGCTGCCTTAACCATAGCAACTTTAGCTTGTGAATTTCAACACCGTCTAGTGTAATCATGCCTGAATTTGGATCATAAAATCTTTGCAACAAGGAAACGACTGTCGACTTTCCACTCCCACTTTCTCCAACAAGTGCAACAGTCTGATAAATAAACTTGATATAGTTGGTGTTGAAATACTATAATTTAGGGTTCCAAGAACTCAAATGATAGTAATTTACCTGGCCTGATTGAATCGTCAGGCACAAATCTTTAAAAATTTGGACATCAGGTCTACTTGGATACTTAAAACTGACATGCTGAAACTCGATATCTCCCTTGACATTCCCTAAGATGGTTCCTGATTTATCAGTAGTGTCTATTTTTGATCGCTGGTCAAGAAGTGCAAATATAGAAGCCGCACCAATCTTGGCTTTACCAGAATCTGGTGCAAGGGCACCCGATTGAGATATTGCAACAGCCATCATACTTAGACCATAGAAAACCTGTCGAGCAGCACAAATGGTTTTCCATTGTAATAACTAACATCCTTACCCAAAAACAGGAAAACAATTTATGATATACAAGTAGCTGTGTAAAAGCTTACTTGAAAAACCTCACCAAAGGTTATCTTTCCAGCCTCAACAAGTTGAGCTCCAGCATAGAAACTAGTTGCATATGCTGAATATAGAAAGAACAAGGACATTCCATAACCTGCTCCACTGAGTAAACCTTGTTTAATTCCTGATTTTACTGGAACTTCGCACCTCTTTTTGTACAGTTCCATCACCTTCTCTTCAGCACAAAAAGAAGCAACAGTTCTAATACTTCCAACTGCATCACTGGCAACTTGAGTTGCATCTTCATAAAGTTTCTGTATAAAATTTAGATTTACTTAATTGAGCATATTAGCATTAGGAAACTGATTGATCCAAAGACTTCTTTTTGCCACAATAGTTAGTTCGGAGTTGAGCAATCACCATCTCAAGTACCAAATGTTTCTCATTTTTAGAGTCCTCTTACTCCTGTCAGTGTACAAAGTGTGAAAAATGATTGAAACCAACATTGATGAAAATTTAACAATTTTTATTTATTTAACAGAGACTGTATAAAAGGCGGGCCTTAGCCCAAAAGCAAGGATGGTCTGTTGTTGAGGGTTGGAGCCCTGGGAAAAGGCCTCCCCTTTTTCTACAGGGTATAGTTATTTTAGATCTTTCTGGTTTCATGAGTAGAAGAAATGTATAGATGATCTGTGATTTACAAGTATCATCAATCCATATGCACACAAGTCAAAGTTACTACTTAATAAATTATTCTTTCTGTTACGCCTCACATTATAATGTTCCAGAAATTCTACATGGCAAGCAAACCTGTGGCCCCACACTCCACGCGAACTGCCACGAGGCAGTTTGACCGAACCTCGTGAAAAGGCCGAGCCAATGTGCGTATGCTGAACCCATTGGATTGTGTCGACCTCCATGGAAAGAACCGAACTTGCATCATGGGGAAACCGCTTAAGGAGCAAGATCTTATCAGGCAATCCATAGTATGTGATTGATGTGACAATCCACTGCCGCCGCCGCCCTTTCTAACCAATCAGGTCAAGTCTAAAGCCACAAGTTAGGTATTACAAATAATAAAATGGTATTAGCATTTAATGCTCATAATTGATTGATGGCCATGACAAGAGACCCCAGTCGTTAGGATGAGGCCACGTGTCCCTTCATCTAACTACTTTTAATCATTATTTTCTATTATAAAAGTCCACATTTAGTGTCCACATTTGGCAACCCCACGTGTCCCGGAGGAAGCCACGTGTGGCTAACGGTTTGTCCAAGTGTGGAGGAACTAGGTTTGCGTGGACGTGAGAGGTCTTGGGATCCGTTGACCACATTGGAGGTACAAAATTTGACGTCAACACTTTCTATGCTAAAAGTTCCTATACTATCTGTGAAAAGATGACCTATAACCATCGAACCTCTTTCTTCTGTCCTTCATTCAGAATAACAAACTTGTATAACCATCAGAATTAAGCAGGAAATTTATCTCCGTCGCACAAAAATTTGGAGCCATTTGATTCATTAAGATGAGAGAGAGTGGAGGAGGAGTGGTTGAGGCTTTAGTCTAGTGAGCTAACCTTTGTGTCGCCACTAAATCCATCTATAAACTTCATCTGAAGATATCCATTTAGTCCAATAAGAGGCACCATGATCATGATTATAAGGGATAATTGCCAGCTTGCCCCAAAACCAATGATCAAACCAGCAATAGCTGTTGCGATATTTTGAACAAGCAATGCAAGTGATTCTCCAACTAGATTTCTCACTGAAGTCACATCAGCGGAAAGTCGAGAGCAAATTGCACCACTTGAGTTCTCAATTTTGTCAAACCAGCTTATTTCCATGTGAACCACCTTTTCAAAGCACATCAATCGGATTCGTTTAATTAACTTACACCCTGCCACAGAAAAGAAGTATGTCCTTAATGGGGTTGCCAAAAGAGATGCTACACCAAGAACAATAAACATCGATGCCCAAAACTTGGAATCCTTGTGAAGCACATGTGGTGGCTGATAGAAAGTTTTGATTACGCTGGAAAACAGGAGCCCGAAAAGTGGTAATATTGCACCATTGACCACTGCAGCTAAAGAACCAAATAGCAATTCTGGAATCTCTGGTTTATTCAGATAGGCCAAGCTGTAAAATAAGACTTTATATTCCACCTTTGATTTTGACGAAGCAGGAGTATGTGGTTCTCCATCTGCTGCCTCCAGCACATTGACAGTGGTGGGCACACTCATTGAAACGGAGAATGAGTGACGGCCACTCTCTCCAGTTCTCGATGATCCCCGACTTATGGACCGTAAGGAAATACGCTGACTCAACTGCCTTCCAGAATCCACATTAATCTCAGCTCTGTCTTTATCATCTCCAGCATTTTGTACCGACTCTTTGTTCAGTTCTTGCAACTGTATAAGCTGGCTGTATGCTCCTTCAGGATCATGTACTAGTTCAGAATGTAAACCTGATCAAGTCAAATAAAATTTAGGTGCATCTATTTCTTTGTAGAAGGATAAAAAATCCATTTAGTGACATATTATTGTCACAGCAAACCAATCGAATGTAAAAATTTGAACCTTTTTCTATGATCTTTCCTTGATGAATAACAGCAATGGTGTCTGCATTCTTCACTGTACTCAAGCGATGTGCAACAATAAGGGTAGTTCGGTTGATCATGACCCTGTCCAGTGCCTCCTGCACAGTCCTTTCAGATTCTGCATCAAGAGCACTTGTAGCTTCGTCTAAAAGTAAAATACTAGGGTCTTTTAGTATTGCTCTAGCTATAGCTATTCTCTGCTTTTGCCCCCCAGACAGCTGAGTTCCATTTACACCTACCATCGTATCTAGTCCCTGGAGACAAGAAATTTGCAAATATGTATGAAAGGTAGCTTCCTTGAAGGTTGATGATGATACAAATTAGTGAAGGACACGAGAAAGGCTTTATTTGGTAATATATGCAGTTCTGCACAATAACTGGTGTTTCATTTTCTGTTGGAAAGTAGTCTTTTCTACATAAAAAACTAAGGGCGTGCTTGGGAGTTCCGACGTTTCTGTTATGAGCGTTTTTTTAAAGTACCGATTTTGAGCATTTATGAACGGATTGGAGTGGTTTTAATAGAGATTTTTAAAACAGTCAAACTCATGCTTGAGAGTTTATTATCCACCAGTTTTGAAAGTTTTTTTAGAAAGTAAAGTTACATAAATGTTCTTTAGTGAAATTTTGAGTATGGTTTCTTGTATGAAATTTTTTATTTATAAGTGATATTTTACTTAAATGTAATTTCTTTACATGTAAGTTAATATTTAGCTTAAAAATTTATATAAAGTTAAATATTTACTTAAAATTTTATGTTAGTATTTCTTAGCTATATATAAACTTTACAATTATAAGTTAATTTTGTACTTTTAAATAATTTTTACACATAAGCGAATTTTTTACTTCTAAGTAACTTTTTAAATTTATAAGTGATTTTTTGTCTTATTAGTAAGAATTTTACATTAAAAATAATTTTTTTATCTTGTAAGTAATATTATACTTATAAGTAATTTTTTAATTATAATATTTTTTTTTTGCTTATAAATAATTTTCTTAGTATATTTTTATTTATAAGTTAGTATTAAACAAAATATGTTTGTTGGAAATAATTATTTTATAAAAGGTAAAAGTAAAAGAGAATTTGAGAAACGGCCAAAAATCGCCGATTTGGTTGTTTAAGAGAAAGGTAGGTTGAGAGAACCGGTCAAAATTACACTACATCGCTTTTTGGTGGTTTTTAAATCATCCAAAATCGGTGCCCAAAAAATTTAGAGAGCACCAGTTCTTCCAACCCCTTATAAATGGTGCCACCAAAAACCGGTGAAAATATAACTCCCAAGCAGGCTCTAAAGGATTTGACTTGTGCTGAGTCTTGAAAGTAGATTTTTTTCCCTTGAGAATCCTTAATTGAAGATATAGTGCACGCACTAAATTAGTATTATAAACAGTCAAATAAATGTAGAGTCAGACCTGTGGTAGCTTATCTATGAATTTAGCTGCATTGGCATAGTCAGCAGCGGCTTTGATTTCTTCTATGGATGCACCATCCTTTCCATAGGCAATATTGTCTTTGATGCTTGAAGTAAACAAAATAGGTTCCTGGTTGACAAGACCAATCTTTCCTCTGATCCACCTAAGCTGAAATTCTTTGATATTGATACCATCAATCAAAACTGCACCTGATTGTGGGTCATAAAACCTCTCGATAAGGCTTACTACGGTAGATTTTCCACTTCCACTTTGTCCGACCAAAGCTAATGTTGTTCCACTAGGTATAATGAGTGAAAATCCATCAAATATTTGCTCATCTGGTCTAGCTGGATAACTAAAATTGACATTCCTTAATTCTATATCACCAGTAATATCATCCAATTCCCTTCCATTTGTGCTATAAGGATCTATATCTGGTTTTCTATGTATTGTCTGAAACATTTTAAAAGCAGCAACCTGACCAGCAGCAAATGCACTCAAGCATGGAGACACCAGCCCTAAAGAACTAGAAGAAGAACCCATGCAATGAAACTTTATTGTCAGTATTTATATGTAAATTTATACATGAAAACATATTTAAAAGTCCACATGCACGTGTAGTTCTCATACTTAACTCGTTAATGATCTGTACAAATTAATGTTAATAAGTAAACAACTAAAGCATTGTCCAAAAAAATCTACAAAACAGATGTAGTGTAAAAGAACTCACAAGGATCCCGTCAATATAGACATTATTATATTCAAGACATCTCCTCCAGTGTACCCCTTCTCTACAATCATTTTTGCGCCAAACCAAATTGCTAAAGCATAACTACAAAACAGGACTAGCATAAATATACCAGAACCTAATCCAGCAGCAAATCCCTCCAATACACCAGCTTGATAAGCTTTATTTAGAGATTTATCATATTTAGCAATAGCTTGACTCTCCCCTGTGAATGATGCGACCTGCAAGTGAAACCAAGTCGTCGTTAAGTATACAAATGCAAATACAGTGGAGAATAATTTAAAATTATGTCAATTGTATTGTCAACCCTCTCCAGTCCTATGTACCAAGCACACACTAAATGTTTATCTATTCATTCTTTATTACAGTTCTGATTGAGCCAATTGTCTGTTCAGCCACACCAGCTGCAACTGAATAAGCGGCTTGTCCGTGGGATCTTAGCTTTGCCATAACAACGGTCATGAAAGCAGCAGAGATAACGAGAAGAGGAATTGAAGACAGCAAGACCAGAGTGAGAAGCCATCCCTTGATAAAAGCTATCACAAACCCTCCAAAGAATGAAGAAGAGAGCTGTAAAAATTTTCCTACCTGTGGTTTTACATCAAAAAGAAAAACTTGAATAGCACAAAATACAAATTAAATAAGGTCCATAATTTTATTTTCAAGTCCTTTAGTCATAACTATACCTTCTCACCCATGGCGTCTTGAATGATAACTGTATCACTAGACAGCCTCTCAATAATTTCTCCAGTGCCAGTTTCATTGTCAAAATATCCAATATCTTGCCCCAATACTGCTCTCAGGTATAAATTCCTAACTCGAGATGCCTGCCTTTCCCCAGTGACAGTCCAGCAGGTCACCTCTGCCAAGAAGCGAATGTGGGATTTCAAGTTTTCTTAATCAAAATGATTATCTTTAATATAATAAAATTACTTAAAGTCTACAGACTTACGAGCAAATGCTGCAATACCAGACCCCAAAGCAAGATACACAAAATTTAGGGATACCTAAGATGTCTTACACGTTAGCATGGATTCCATAGCACAAAGTAAAATCATTAATTCACATTCTTTCATGGCATATTACATGATACCTTGGAAACTTCCTCGGCAACGTCTTTAGCTCCCACGTTCCGTCCAAAAGAGTCAGCCAACTGTCCAAATATCAGAGTCATGAGAGGCAAGCAAACTCCACTACCAACACCCGTTATCAAACCAATGACCATTAATACATGGTCAATGGGGTCTGCAAAGGAGAACAGCTTGTAGTAAGGAACTTTTCCAATTACTTCAATCTGCTTTTTGCTGTCATCTGAAGTTTGTGGCTTGTTAGACTCGTCTGGGGTTTCAGATGCCTCATTTTTCTCATCATTTATATCTTCAGCAATATGGCGAAGCCCCGTCATCAAACAATTGAAGTACTATTTTCCAATTATCAACTGTTTCAACCTTAAAAAGCCAGAGAAGCAAGAGAAAGTGTTGAAAAAGTACATCAGTAAACAAATCGCCAAAGAATAACAGTTCAAAATTTTGGATTATGCAAGAGAGCTTGCAAAAGCAGGAAATAAGCAGATATTTTAGGAACTCACTTTAGATAGAAATCAACGTTAAATGATTATTTAAACTGTTTCATTAGTAGCTCTTACGGAAATTAATAAAATATTTATGACAAAATAAAGGAAATTAAATATTTTCTATTTTCTGCAAAGTAGTCATGGAGGAACATAGCAAAGACATTAGAATCAGAAACGGGATGTAAAAGATAAATACTAAAAAAGATGTTAAAAGGAAAGACACATGGGTCTTCTTGTTTTGTTTTCAGACATTTAGGTTCATAATTTTCAATCTATGCAACAATATTGAATGGCAAGATTTACATTAAAAAATCATAGGTTATGAATGGTGAGAAGGAATATAACAGACGAGCAATGATATTTTCAACGAAAAGTTCTTGGTTCTTAAATCTAAAACCAGATCATATGATTTTATATTATGCATGAGGAAACTGAAAATTTCAAGGTCAACAGTAAAGCATGTTGTTCAGGTGGGAAGCAGATATGCAGCAGGAACTTTGGTTTGGAAATGGTTTGCACTTCTTCCAGGAGAGTGCATTAAACATCGCTCTTGTTCCAACATGTTCCTTCAGTAGTATTTCAGAAGGGTTACATTTAACAGAAATTGACATATTTAAAAGAACTTGATTAGACTTCACAGGAAACTCCAAGTATACTTATCTACCAAAAATAAAGGTAATGAACTATAACCTTCGGTTTTAGAAGTTTAAGAAGAAGCTAAAAACCAGGGTTTATCGATGTATTTGGTTGTGGAGAAAATGAAATGGCTAAACAAAGGTTTTTTCAGTGTATAATAGATTATTAGTTGGAACTTTGCATCATATAATACCAGAATATTGTTAACCTTCGGTTGTGAAAGGTTGTCTTCCTCAGAGCATATGAGTTATGTATATATACAATAGACAAGTGGTGTTTAGTAAAGAACTTTTCTTTAAAATAAATTGCACAAAATCAAGCTGACAGTCCTTCCTGACTTTGCCTTTGTGCATTCTTTTTGTTTTTGACTCGATTTGATGATACCCAATCAGCATCGCACGTACTAAATTAATAAATTAAGGACATATGCTCTCTTAATAAATAATAAATCTTTCTTCAGGGAACTGTTACAACCATTCTCTGGAAGCTGTCTTTTTAGCTCCAGCATGAACTACTTTGGACTAACTAAAGCAGAAAAATACAACATTACCGATATAATTGAGTACGAAAATACCTAACTAATAAACATTGACACAAGCACTGACGGAAGCGAGAACAAGCCAGCCGGTAAATGTGGACAGGAAAAAGAACTGAAATTTATTCTGATGATCATTAGTTTCAGTTTACTAATGACCCTCGGCTTATTTCTGAGAATTTTTCTCATGTATTAAGTCACTCTAATATTGCCATCGTATATACAAAATACACACACACACACACAACTAAGGAGAGGCTGTCGAGGGACAAAAGAGGTGTGAGATCCTTTGTACACTTATTCTTCGTCATTGTAGTAAGCTGCAGCCACAAGAATCAACCTCTATAAATCTGTGTCCAATTTTGCAGGTTTCTGAATTTAATTTGTATATTGTTGCCCTCATAGTTAGGATTCAAGATTATCTTAGAATAGAGATCAAGGCACTCTCAAGAAACTCACAATTGAAATAACATTTCCTCTTTGTGTTTTGAGTGTATACTGTACTTTTTCAACTCCCAATTTTCAGTTTAATTACAATGAAACGCAATCTTGATCATGTTTTTATTTTACAATTTGATGGCCCCTACTCAGGGGGGGGGGGGGGGGGGGACCTTTCTTGGGTCAAAATACAGGACACTGCTCAAGGCAATCACGTTAGGCTAAAGGGATCTGATCCCTCGGCCAATATATGAGACGAGTATAAGATTCGAAGCAAATGCAAATAAAGAATAAAGACAATTCATATATTTAATTAAAGATTTGGTACAATAATCATATAAAAAATATAAAAAAATGGTTAGATTCTTCCCTGTGGTCCTGTGTGAAATCACGCCTCCTCTGGTTGGCATTTCATATTCAAATCTCCATGGGAGCTTGCAATTTGCTTCTTCTTCCCTACGAGAACCTGATTCTTAACTTAATTCCTCATCTAAATACCTGGAGAATATTGTGCAATTGGAAAAAATTAATCGCGGATGAATTTTATTTTTCTATTATGTTTGATTTGAAATAAAAAATTGTTCAATTGAAGAAAATTCATTCGTTCGAATGTCGTCGCAGGTAATCAATCCAATGTATCTTTGCATCATCCTTTGAATGCTTGAAAATTTGATTGAGACTTTTGCAATGAAATTTTAATTAGAGT
>CAIGRP010014623.1:0-23241 GCA_903798385.1 Fraxinus cuspidata
GTTCCCTTGCAAGTTACTCTGACGGGTACATTGATAGGCTCTTCTCTTATTATAAGAGTAACGCTCCCATTTGAGTTCGAGCTGGGTCTGTAAGGCCTATTTCAACCTCTAACAGCTTGACTACTCCCCAAAGGTCGATCTTTTCTCGGTTCTGACTGATAGTCACTTAAGCATGGGAGCCGCGCTCAAGTCAATCATCTTCTATCTCTAAAACTCCGTGCGTGTCCACGATTTCAACCCTTCCATGAAGGTGAAGAGCTTATCATTTTCCGACATGTCTCGAATATTCAGCATATGCCCTGAAAAGGCTTTCACATACTCCCTGATGGAGNAACCCTTCCATGAAGGTAAATAGCTTATCATTTTTCGACATGTCTCGAATATTCAGTATATGCCCTGAAAAGTCTTTTACATACTCCCTGATGGAACAAGTATGTTTCAGCTCCCGTAATGCCTGTCGTGCCTAATATTCCACATTTTTCGGGAAAAACTGAGTTTGGATTGCTTCCTTGAGGAGATCCTAAGAATCTATTCGGACCCTGTTGGCCTGAATATCAGCATACTTTATTCGCCGCCATAACTTTACATCTCCACCAAGATACATGGTAGCTGTTGTAACCTTGCTTCTTCTTCAATCGAAGTCGCAAAGAAGTATTGTTCCATATCGAACAAGAAGTTTTCGACTTCTTTTGCATCGCATGCCCCTCCATAGGTACACGGTTCTGGGATTTTGAGTCTAGGAAAATGTTCTCGTGCGGGGGTTTGCCCATTGCCAATCGCACATTGAAGAACTAGTAATTGAGCTCTCAACACTCCCAATTCCTCCTGCAGATCAGGTAGGATAACAATAGATTCATTCATTGCTGTGCAAGCCATTCAACTTTCATCCAGTTGGATGTGTAAATAAAAAATTTTCGCCTCTGCCACCTCGACTTTTTCCTCGAGGTTATCCGTGGCATAGCACAACCTAATAGTTGTCATCTCAAGCGCATCCACATGCTGTTTCGTGTTCCTCTTTTGAGGATCTACCACCTCCGTGGTATTTGATTTAATTAGATCCATAACTTTCTTATCGAGGGTCTTGAGCCGTAGCTCTGATACCAACTTTCACGAGGTGCCTTTCTTCTTGACACAGAAAGGGACATCGTGAGGCGGTAGTCTACTCTGCTAAACTACCTTCCATCTTCTCTTGATCGTTACGAGACGAAAGAAAATTTGATTACAATTTATGAAAAGCTTGCAACATAAAATTTAAATGCATAGGATATAACTTGATCATTGATTGCTCGAAAGATATAAATTACAATTCATGAAAGCAGTAAATTACAATGGCTAGTGTAGGGGGTGAACACTAGAAAGCTTGAAAGATGTTTGAAAGACTAATACCTCCTATAATAGCATTCAGAACAAAAACCTAAGCGACAATAGTAGATGTTTAAATGCCGAGGAACCATACTAAAATTTTCTAATTTCCCTCTATTTTACAATTGAATTAAAATATTTACAATGTGTGAGTCAATGGGCTTAAGTTAGCTGCGGTCCTTGACAACAAGGTTGGATACCCACTTCGGATAGGCGACTTTTCTAATGAAGTCGTTGCTGATAAACATTTTCACCTCTTCCTTCAGGACCTCATACATCTTCGCAATCAGGGCTCCTCTCTTCTACCAGTGTGGGGTTTGACTTGGGTCTATTTGCAGATGATGGCAACTGACCTTCGAGTCTATTCCGATCATATCTTCGTGTTTCCATGCAAAGACATCTGAATTTTTGCAGAGGAAGTCCTTCAGTTCTTCCTTCCTTTCTTCCTCCAAATCCTTTCCTACCTGCAGGACCTTGGAAGAACCTTGGTCGTCTATTGGAAAGCTTTCAAGCTCCTCCATGGGGCAACTTGTGATTCAGATTCGATGATGCGAGGATCTAGCTTGTCCAGCTCTACTTTTCCGGGTCAGTCATCACAAAAGCCTCTGTCATTTCAACATCTTTCCCCTGTACAGGGGATTGTTCTTCCTGAAGAGCTTTAGACATCCCAATAATGAGGAGCACCATGTTGACTCCCCGTGGCTTAGCCTTTCTCAATGAATTGAGATAGCACACTCTTGAGCCCATCTGATTGCCTCGGATGGTAGCTATTCCCCATTCAATAGGGAACTTCATGCACATATGATAGATGGAGGTGATTGCCCATAGTTCCTTCAAGACAGGTCTTCCCAATACTCCGTGGTATGCATACCACATATGATAGATGGAGGTGATTGCCCATAGTTCCTTCAAGACAGGTCTTCCTAGCACTTCGTGGTATGCAGACCTGTGATCAACAACGAAGAACTCCATGAAGTGATGTGCACCCGTACAGTGGGGATGTCATATGAGTGAGTTCTTGGTCTACTTCCATTTTATCAAATGCGGAATCGAACATGAAATTGACCGAACTCCCGTTATCAACTAGCATGCGCTTCAGTTCATTCCGAGCCACTACGGATCTTACCACTAGAGCGTCGCAGTGGGGATAATGTAGGCCCATTGCATCCTCCTTGGTGAACATGATAGGTTCTACAGATCTCATCCTTTAGGACTGACTGACTATATAGCTGGCCAAAGGTGGGTCCTTGGCCTCTCTTGTGTAGTTCCTTTGTGCATTCTTGGACTCACCTTCTACATGCAGTCCCCCAATGATTGTGTCGATTTCTCGAATGGGTTGATGTTTGTTCTTGGTGGTCTGGTTCCTCCTTGGACGTTGGCTACTCTTGGGCCTCTTCTCGTCCTCATGCCTATTATACCGAGGTGAATGTCGCCTCGTTTCGTCCCTCTCAGGTGAGTTATGCCTCAGGATTTCACCCTATTGGCGGTTCTCCCTAGTACCGCGAGGGTTCTTTCTTGCGGATCTCATGGCTTCCCTGAAATCACCTGTGTTATGGCCGTATAAGCGGTGGAAGGTGCAGTAGGGTTGTGACTCATCTCGAGGCCTGCTCATTGGCCCTCCGTCTCTTCCTCTATTCCTAGAGGTTGAAGGTCAGCCAAGGCCAGTATTGGTGGGCCCAACGTTTTTGTATGCCAATGTTGGAACTACATTCAGAGTGGCTGTGGCCAATGCCGGCCCAGAATTGGGGGGGCCACTGTATGTCCAGCCTAGATCCCTTGCTAATTCACGATTTGCGAGGTGGGGCCTCTACCAATCTGTCTTTGAGGTGGACGAAGGCCTTGTACCGCCCTGTTGAGGTGGTCAATCATTTCTTCGTTGACTATTTCCACCTTCATCATCTCTACTAACTCATCATAGGTAGAGCGATTTTTGATTCGTACATCTCTCCAAAACAATGTATTCATATTCAATCCTCCTTTAGTGCTAAGATGGCTTCCTTATCCGTGACTTGTTCACAATATGTTATTTCATCAGTAAAACGGGCGAGGTAACTCTTCAATGTTTTCACTGCTGCTTGTCTTATGTCTTAAAGGCGCTAGATTGGCACCTCTCCCTCCTTTCTTGACAAGTACTGATTTAGGAATACTTTATTGAGACCTGGCCAGCTTCTGATGCTAAGAGGCGTCAGCCTACTATACCACACTTCGATCATGCCACTTAGTGTTAATTAGAAGGCTCGACATTTTAAGGCACCTCGAAAGCTCATTTGAGTTTTGATTTTGTTGAAGTGTTTCTCTGGGTCGCCTTTAGTGTTAATTAGAAGGCTCGACATTTTAAGGCACCTCGAAAGCTCATTTGAGTTTTGATTTTGTTGAAGTGTTTCTCTGGGTCGCCTTTTCCTTCGTACTTTGGGGGGCACAAAGTTATGTGGCATGGGAAAGCTATGGAGCTCCCTTGAATGGGGGAGGTTTTCATCGTCGTTATCCAGCTCGTAAGATCGATAAGGCTTGTTGGGGTTGTTCCCATTCATCAAGGGATGGGGTAGCTGATGTGACGTCCCGCATCGATTTTCCCAATCCAGCAAATTGCGCCTCTCTCGCCTATTCCTAGGCGGACGAGCTTGAACTTGGCTTTGCACATGCTCTTGCGGATGAGCTGTTTGGTGGGTGGACTGATTTATATTTCTAGGCATTCACCCAATTCGATCAAACACACTTGCAGACCTTTGAGTCATCTCCTCATAGTCCAGGGGAAAGTTATCTCCCGCTACCTAGGCATCGTCAGCTGGGGCGACGATATAGTTGGAGGTGTCGATTCCCACTTTCCTTTCAACCGGAACTTCTCTTTGTTGACTCGAATGAGTTCTCCAGTTGGATTCTGCTTTAGTCCTTTGATCCCGAGCTGATTGTGTGGGATTTTGATATGTTTGGAAACCACTTTCATTTTGTACCTGATGAGAAGTTCTTGCATAGCAGCATTTTGGGTTGCGATGTCCCTCATGCTAGTGGCTATGTGAGCCACTTCGGCGGTGAATCTCGTATTTCTTCCGCCCATGCAATATCGATGGTAGGGGCGCTTATGTGTAACATTATTCCGAATGATCTCTTCTCCAGAGATATCTTTTACCGTTCGAGGATACACCTCCTCGTTGCTAGATCTCATTGGCCCGGAATAAATGGCTCTTTCCTTTTGGATAGCAAAGATAGTTGACAACTTGTTCTTTTTCAAGAACAAACCCCTTTTTCAAAGGGGAATATCAACCAAATATCTCGACAAACTTTTTCGGGGGATAATCGTGGTTATTGTTTCGATTTCCCATAGACGGTGTCAATCGTGGTTATAGTTTCGATTTCCGACATGTGGCCAACAGAATGAGATTCCACGTAAGATCCTTCCTGCGCACAGTAACACACCATTAGTCACTCGTGGCCTTTTCTGGTGGGAGTGCAAGCGGTCGCGAGTACTCCGATGATCAAATCAGTGTTTCGGTTAACTAGAAAATGTCACCTGGAGATAAGTTGATCACCGTGACGTGGTTGATAGTGTGTGCAAATATAATAAATGGCTCTTTTAAGTTAAGACTAAGATGCCAAGATTTCAGATTCCAAACCCTACTTACCATTGCGTGGGAGTATTTATACTAGTGATTGGATGAGGAGAATCGTTGGATAAGGGGATACGTGGCTTCAGATCCCAGCTGGGCTATTCTTTCATAGGTGTCATACAGCAACTGAGTTGATCGTTTGTAGCCTGCCACACGTCTCATCAATCAGTCAATGATTCGATTTTGGATAGATTTCCTTACAAAAGATTTTGGTAGATGTGTTGTGAGGTGAATTGCGGAATGTGGTGAATGTGGAGTACGAGCATTTGCATCCGTCGTGATTGCGGATGGGTTCGATTCTTCTAGGAGGCTGGGCGACATGTTTTTAGTTTGGAGTTATTGTATCAGTTCGTCCGTATGAATTCAGTTCGTCCACTTCATCTGTCACGCGACACCAAATCAGTTTGGTCAGGACGTGGTGGATGAGGTGGAGGGTCCCAGGAGGCCTGTAACAATGTGTAAAGTTCACACAGTAACCGTTGTTTATGTTAAATTCTTCGTATAAATCTTTGTCTATTTCATTTTGTTCTTGATATGCGGAAAAAGATGGCTAGATTGGAAGAGGAGAGTGAGGACGATGATATTGCTCAGAATGAAAATGAAGAGGGGGCTGATGACTATGGTCACGAGTTGCCGGAAGTGCTTAGCAAAGATTTTGACAACTAACGGAACATGCGTTGAAACCCATGTCATGACAAACAAGAGAAGAAAACGAAGTTCAATTATACGAAGAAGCTTTGTGATGTTTTGGAGGTGAGACACTATGTTCGACTTCTCGACCTTCCCATTATCAATTTTCAAAGCATCCATTTTCAGTAAAAGTTTAATAGGTCTATATAGTTTGATATCGACCAATGATTTCATATCGCTAAACTCGCGTATCTTAGGGACCGTTCTCTTTGTATTTCAATTTTGTGTTTTAAGTGTCCATTTTGAGATTATTGAAAATGTGTTCTTTTTTTTGAAAAATTGTTTTGAAAATACCCAAAAAGCGTTTTGAAAATTTTGACTTGATTATAACTGAAAACACTAAAAATGACAAATTTGTCGTTTTGTGTTTTCTTTGTAAATTTTTGACTTGTTTTCAAAAACGCGTTTTCGAAAATGGGAAAGAGAACCCGTTTTTATTTTTTTTTCAAAATTGAAAATAGAAAACGGCTTAAAAATGGTAAAGAGAACAAGCCCATAGTAGCCGGAAATACGAGCCAAGAAAGATCAAAGCTGAGAATGAGACCATTGAGACGTGGAGGAGAGTTTGAGCATATTGGGTTTGATACATTATTAATAATTTGCGGTACTATTTTAAAATGCTAACCTAAAGACAGAGCATTTTAAACATTTACGATTAATATTTTTACTTTTATTCGACATGAAATTTTACCCTTAGCGGATACATTGTTAGTTCAAATGCCAAGTTAAGTTTTTGTTTGGTAGGGATTAAAATTAAAATTTTAATCAAAATTAACAATAAATTTTATGATATTCACAACTTTTCAATTACATATTTAATCAAAATTAATCAAAATCAGCTAAAATTTTTATTTTACTTCATGCTAAAGAAGAATTTAATATACAAGGAGATTAAACCACTGTTTTGTTAGAATTTTAATCTTAATATTAATATACCTAAAAATCAATAATTGATTTTAACCATATATTTTATGGGGATCACAATTTTTCAACCATATATATCATCAATTTTTATCAAATCTATTATAAAATTGATTTTAACCTCACCAAACATAGGCTAAATATTTTTATATTAATATTTTTCAAAACTCATCTTCCTCGTAAAGATTTTAAGAGATCATGCATCATTTAACCCATACTTAGTACATATTATTTAATTTTTTTTCAAACTCATTTTCAATTACACATTCTCCCAATAAAATAATTTTACAAGTAAACTCATGACTTTTTCTTATTTTTTAACTACATTTTCCAAAAAAATTACTTTCGACAAAATTTATTCGAAAAAAGTCATCATCAAACACGCCTTAATTTTTGTTTAGAACTTAAGTACCTTTTAATGAACAAGCATCCTATAGTACAAGTTCGTACCACAAAAAATTCATGAATTAATCTAATTGCTTAATCAGACAAATATCCAAAATTTCAAAGGGGATAGTACTGTGGGCTCCATTTGGTTCCATAATCTTCGCCACCTTCACCAGACATAAATTTAAGAGAATTATTAATTAGATTATCCAAAAAGCAAGAAAAGAAAAAGAAGCTGACGAACAATTATTGAAAGACAAAAAAGGGAATGGTGCAGTGGTGAACCTGTGGCCAGTGAAAGTTGTGTTTTTTGGGAGGAAAAAGAACTTTTTTCTGATTCCAAGAAATTGCTTTTTCATGTCTCTATTTCGACCCGCGTGTAAAGATCTCAAAAGAATATTTGTATATGACACCGAATGTACTTATTTTGAGGTAAAATTTTATTAGGATTAGATAAAACTAACATGTAATAAAATGTGTCACTATCTAATTTATTATTCTAAGATAAAATAAAATCAATAAATGTATCTCTTGATGAGATGATTCAAATGTTATTAAAACCGACTACTTTTAGGGTCTGCTTGGGAGATTTTTTTTTCGACCGATTTGAGATGGTACTCTTTATCATAAATTGAAAAAATCGGTCTTTTTGAGTACTAAATCATCCAAAATCGGTGTAGTATAATTTTTATTGATTCATTCAACCCACCAAATTGGTGAATTTGGACCGCTTCTTGTATTGAAATTTAATATTACCCTTTATAAAATAATTATTTCCAGCCAACAAATTTTATTCAAAACTAACTTGTAAATAAAAAGATATTAACTAGAAAAATTATTTGTAAGCCAAAAAAAAAAAATACATTATAATTTAAAATAAATTATTTATTAGTAAAATATTACTTATAAGATAAAACTCAACTTTTTGTAAAAATTTATTTTACAAAGTAAAAATAAGTAAATAAGACAAATTTATTTATTAAATATAAAAGTTACTTATAAGTAAACAAATTCACTTATGTATAAAAAATTATTTAAAAGTACTAAATTAACTTATAATGTAAAGTTTACCTATAAGTAAAAAATACCGACTTAAAATTTTAGGTCTATTTAACTTTTTAAGTTAAATATTAACTTACATGTAAAAAAATTACATGTAAGAAAAATATCACTTATTCGTAAAAAAATTTCATACAAAAAACTATAATCTAAAAATTTCACTAAGGAACATATATGTAATTTTATTCTTTTAAAAAAAAAAATTCAGAATCGATGGATAATAAACTTTCAAGCATGTGGTTGAATGTTTTAAAAATTGATACTAATATCACTCAAAATTAGTGCACAAATAAACACTCACAATCAATACTTCAGTACCCCAAAACTCTCATGTAAGCACAACTCATTCGTGAAATTGTTCACCTATCAAGTTTTGATTAAAATATAGTCTAGCATGTAATTGAGGAACGTATTAATGACAACATTTAAATAGCTAATATTACAAAAAAAAAAAAAAAATTGTAAAGCCAAAATTATAGAACAACTGAATCGTATTCCACAAAAATATTCGTCGTCCAAATGGGTTGCGGAATCGGCCAGGCTCGAATTTGAGAGAAGATAATAATATTCTTAAAATTGCAAAAATATTCACATTCTTGGTAAAATAATGTAAATGGATTTGGCTTACATCACATTCTATTTGTCAATGTTTGAACACACAATAATCGAGTTTTTTTTCTTCACAAAATATATTTTGAACATAATTTTTTATTAATTTTTGACATTATTTATTAAACAAAACCAAATATTAGCAAGTAATTTAGAGAAGTTTAAGGATATATTGTGTGCTGTATTGGTAAACTCATTGAGTTCATGCTGAGTCTAATGATTCGCACGTTTACTAGAACCAGTTTGACCCACAAAACTTATCATATCTGCTGACCTCAATTTTCGTAGGGTAAAGTGGTCAATAGGCAAATATTCCACGTAAATATCCTCGTGCGTACAGTAACACACCGATAGTCACCCGTGACCTTATTCAAAGATGGTGAAGGTGGTTGCGAGCACTAGACGACCAAGTTAGTTGACGATGGAGAAAGGAAGATAATGCACACATTGCTAAACACGAGAATAATATAACAAAGTATATGTTTTAGTGTATGTAATTGCATTACCTTTAAAATGACACTAGTTGTGGGTATTTATAGGGCAATAGGCGGATTTTGGACCATTTGATGGAGAGGCACGTTGCCATATCTGGTTGGAGTGTCCTCTCCTAGGTATCAATCAATTAGTCCCTATGTGAGCAGGCATTTAGTACCCCCTGATGAGTAGATTGATGACTTGACTATTTGACGTCTCTGCTACACAAACATTACATTAATCAATCACGTAAAGATTTTATTTAGGCTATATATCTTTACAAAAGATCTCTTGTCAATAGAGACGATTTGGCATGTTAGTCCACTTCGGTATACACCACTACGACGCCTCGATCAAAATAGCGAATATACATATGGACTAGTTCACCTAGGCACATCGACTTCGATGGTGTGGGATGGAGTGGAATGGGATGATGTGGAATATGGCCTTGTT
Source organism: Fraxinus cuspidata (assembly GCA_903798385.1). Classification (NCBI taxonomy): domain Eukaryota; kingdom Viridiplantae; phylum Streptophyta; class Magnoliopsida; order Lamiales; family Oleaceae; genus Fraxinus; species Fraxinus cuspidata. Next base: position 9,561 of record CAIGRP010014623.1, read on the forward strand.
GATTTGCTTAGCGATGCCAAGTTGGCAATGATCTTAGAGCCTCGTCATAATAGGCGTAACAATAGTCCCCCAAGTCAATTTATGATATTTATATAATGCATGGACTTGCAGTGTAGGGTAGGAGGTGAGCATTGGATTGGAGTATATTACCTTTCGTTGGTTTATATCAAACACAAATATTATAGTCTCCCAAGTCCAAGTATGGATAATTATATAATGCATGAACTTTTAGTGTATGGTTGTAGGTAATGCGTTCAACAAGGCTCTGAATGCAACTTTGAGGAAAATTGTGGAGGCAGAGGCATGGTTTTTGCTTGAGGACAAGGCCTAAATGATTGCAACTTTGAAAAAAGTTGTGGAGACACAAGTGTGGTCCTTGTTTGAGGACGAGACTCAGCTTTGAGAAAAGTTTTCGGAGGCAAAGGTACGGTCCTTGATTGAGAACGAAGCTATGAATGATTGAAACTTTGAGAAAGGTGTGGAGGCAAAGGCAAGGGCCATGAGAATTTCGAACGTTGGACCAATTACTGTGAATGTCTGGGCTGATGTGACCTATTATTGGGTTATGTGTCAATGATTTGAAAACTATTGTACGTTTCCAAGAAAATCGGCTAAAGCGTCTCCAACTTCCAATCCACGCATTTTTTAGGTCATTACTTCTAATCATGGCGTATGGCTACTGAGGTTCGAGGTAACGCGCTTCATGTGGGTGTCAGATACAATACTTTACCTTAGCCGTTGAACATGTTTGGCATTTAATCTCAATGGTTTAGATTGTCCGATGAATAAATGGCCCAGATTGGGTCTAATTTCATCTGACGGCTTGGATTTGCAACGTCTGCCTATAAAAGGCTTCTTTTCCATTCTTGAGACCCTTTACTTGGCAAAAATTTTGAAAATGCACAAGCACTTTACAAGGATAAATCTCCAACGAAGTTCTTTATGTTTTTTTGCTACAATCTCCAGTTTCAGGCAACTTCACACCTTAGCAACACCTTTCTTTTAGGTAACTCATTGGAATTTTCTAATTTTCCCCATCGTTTTGTATTTCAATTCTGATAAAGATGGCTGCTTCTGGGAGTTCCAACGAGGCAAGGGATGGTAGGTTGACAGTAGTGGCGTTAGGGTTGAACGAGCCAATTTTCTTAGCTTCAGATGAGTTATAGATGCTGTATTGGGTGGAGAGAATATATGGAAGAGGCCTGACAGCCTTGTAGACACCTCCGTACATTGGGGACATCAAACTATCCCTCGGATATAAGTAGTGCTGACCTCGAAAAGGCTAGGGTAGATTATTGGATTCTAGGTAGTATTGGACTGATAGTGCTGGAGCTTCATGAACGAGCATTTTACTCGAGGTCAGGGTGTGTAGCTATGAATGAGGCTATCTTCAAAGCAGGCTTTAGATTACCCTTACACCCCTACTTATGCTTCGTGCTAAGGTCACATGGCCTAGCCCCAACACAACTAACCCCAAATTCTTGGAGTCAAATGGTGGGGTTTGGATGCTTTGGAGCTAGATGATGGGATAGATATGTCCTTCTACATCTTTTAGTTCCTTTATATGCCCAAGGTCACTGCTGGGGCGATAAGACAAGGGGATGGCACTACATGACATCTTGGGGGCTCATACTCCATTTGTTATCGACATGCCAATCTCTATCAATAGGGTGGAAAAGTTCATGGTGCTAGTTTTTTGGAAAGTGGGACACAATGGAGGGTGACCCATGGCACCTCTACGGTCTCAATAAAATATTCAACACCTAGTGAGTACTCTTATTAGATTTTTCACTGTTATTGTTAACGCTTCGTTATCTTATCACCCCATTTTCCTTCATAGATTTGTTGCCTCAATTTGAGCTTCCACTGAAGATTTTGATATTATCTATATCATTTATCAACTCCCATGCAAGGATAGATCAAACGGGAAATTGATTAAAAAGAACGTTTACTTCGTGAAGAACGAGTTGATGTCTTTTCAAGGTAATTTTAGACATGTCCAACTCATATTTATGGCAGATGTGTTAACATTTGTTTTCTTTTAGAGGATTTTTTTTAAGAAAAGGCCAATGATGCCTGATTTTGCTACCATCAAAAGGATGGTGGCCGAGGCTTGCGTGTTAAGGACCAGTTCAATCGACTACAAAAAACAAACTGATGATCTGGTGAATGCCAGCAAGTTGAGGAGGATCCGCCTCAGAAGAAGAAAGTAAGGCGAGCTGACCCATCAAAGCATCTTCTTCAGGCCCCACAGTGCGAAGGGCATCCTCGTCAGCTCCAAGCAATATCCCAACTGGGATAATGATAAAAAGAAATCTTCCTAAGAATGCCAATATGCCTCTACTGCCGCCTCATATAAACGAGGCTCCACAAAGTAATAAAGCTGCTTTCTTTCATCCACTTTGTCATAGTGAGAGCTCTACTGACAATATGCCCCAGGATTTTTTTGGAGTCTAATTCCAAGGAGTTAGTATCGGAAGTTCTTCAGGATCTTCCTCTGGAGACTGCTGTTGTTGCTGTTGTCCGTATCAAATATTGGACTGAAGAATGAAAGGACCACACGGCTTATGAGAAGTCGAAGACCTCATAGCTACCAACAATACTTGCATTGCCCGAGCTTTGGTAATCAGGGTATAGTTGGAAGGCCTAGTGAAGGGTCTAAGAGCAAAAAACATTAATTTATCACAGAGGCTGGAGATCGCCTTACATTACACCGACGAGGTCAGTGCTGCAAAGGCTAAGGTGGAGCAATCTGAGCTGTAAAGGACAAAGGCAGAGAGAAAGCTCGAAAAGGCTAAGGCCATAGTAAAGCAACTGGAAAAAAAAGTTCCATGAAACAGTGTCAAGTAGCTGCCTTGACGAGGAGGGTCGATTATGCTAATGAGCAATATCGTTTGGAAGTCGAGGCTTTGGAGACCTCGAAGAAAGAAAAAAAATGAATTGAAGCAGCTGACTGAGGCTCAGCAGAGGAGATTGAGTCCTTGAAGGTCGAGGTGAAGTCTGATGGTGAAGTCGCAGTCCAAAATAATATCAATAACTTCGAGAAGACCGAGTGTTACGACACCTTTGCCAATTACTAGGCCTCATGGAATGCCCAGTTGATTCTTGACCGCCTAAGGGAGGTCCACCCTAAATTAGACTTAACTGCTCTCGAAGAAGAGTGTAGGGAACCTACTGGAGGCAGGCTCAATATTGAAGCAACTAATGAGGTTCAACAAGTGGCTCCAAATGTAGCGACGAATGGGTAGGATGAGGTGGTGGGGATGGGGCCATTGTGCTGATAGACATTTAGGATCTTTTTGCTTTCACTTGTAATGGCTTTAGCCTCTTTAATTGTAAATCATTTCCTCATGAACGGAATCTTTGTTATTATTTTAAGTGATATAGCCTCTTCCTTATTTGGATCTTTACTTACATGCTTATGCTTCATTAGCTTCGCAATGACAAAAATACTTCATCGCTAACTAATGAACTGACCTCAAATGAACATTCCCACTTAGTAATAACTAAATAACAAAATGATCAAATGTTAACACATCGAATGACATGGTTTTGTTGCCTCGATTGAGACGTCTTGTATAAGTCTGACACCGCAGAAAATGCTGAGGCTTCATCTTCGTTAATTAAAACATTATCTTGCCCTTCAACGTTTGAGGTAAGCCTCTCTTTATCTTCATACTTGATAATATTCGTTATACGTTCGGAGTGGATACCCTTGTAAGAGGCTTAGCGCTTCATCAAAAACTTCCTACATGGTAGATGGTTCATCAATAGAGAGCATTCTCAAAGGAACCAGAGGTGCCCTTGTCGTGGAAGTATCGTGTGCCTCATCGTGCGAAATGGACATCTTTACAAGAGGTTGGCACGCCTCGGTAAGGGCTTCCTCCATGTAGGAAGGTTTATTCATGGAGAGTATCACATCCGAAGGAATCAGAGGTGTCCTTGTTGTGGCCTCGTCGTTTGAAGTGAACATCCTTATAAGAGACGTCAAGCCTCATCAAGGGCTTTTTATATGGTGGATAGTTCATCCATGGATAACATCATCTTTGGTTTTATTCATGCATTTTTTTCAATCGATAATAATATTGTATTCAACTTTCTTTTTCAAGAAAAAATAATTATATTCCAGTCACGACCTAACCCTATTCCTAGTTCGAATTCGAATGAAGAGAACGCATTCAATTAAGTAATTATATATATGACGACGAATTCAATAACACAATTATCGAGGTGATTGCATACGCGATATTGTTATTCATAACATTTGTTACCCGTGTGTTAATCATGTATTGTTCTACTTAATTGTTAAGTTTTCAGCACTACAACAATCAACGAATTACGTAAATGGTGTGCAAGCATTTACATGCATAATCAATCAAGAAACACAAGAATTCCTAGCTAATTGCATAATGACTCGAGCTTTATGCCCGGCCGTTCTCTTATGAACTATTCGCTTTGGGAGGGCCTAAACTCATCTCACCCCTTACAAATTTATGTTGTGTCCCTAAGGTTCAAACAAACGACTTCCCCTTAAGAGACACTTAAGTTGAATCTTGGTACTAGCATAAGTTTCTCATAAGCCAAAGGTCTTGGGTTCGAATTTTGGGGACTCGATAGAAATTCGTAAGAGATAAGATGGGATAGGCTCTCTTATAACATACAATACGTAAGTTGACGGCTTGATGATAGAGGTCAAGTCATTACAACTTGTCTTTTAATTAAAAATAAGCAAATAAATGTTCCATCTTCATTCAATAAAAAGAATTATGTCTTGATATATTTCTAAAGATAAAACAACGAGAAGAATCAAAAAGCATTGCCTGAAATTCATATGCACAAGAAAGAGATTTCACATCTTATTATTGATTAGTTTTGATTCTTCAATTTCTTGATATTTCTTGATTTAATTTACATGTTAGATTTGTTCTCATCCACAATTTATGATGAATTTGTCCCTCGTTCTTTAACGATTTTAAGATATGGAAGTGATTTGAGATGTGAGAAAGAGATCCTCTAAATATTAGGTTCACACAATATTTAAGAAGGTGAAAATTAGGTTAAGAAACATGTGAAATTGGATTCCAAAAAAGTTCCAATCAAATAAGGAAAATTACCTTTGCCCATCACACATGAATACGTCTCTGCATAGCCATCAGTTCCTTCTTTTTTGATAATTGAGGCGATTCTAAGTGCACAGAAAATACAACTAAAAGGGATATAATTCATTTGGAAATATCATTTGTCCAATTCAAACATTTTCTCTTTCAAAAATAAGTTTCAATCCGACACTAAAAATCTATAGCATAACTTGTGCTGCTGAAAATTGATTTGTGAAAAATATTTTGACTATATTTTCCTTTTTTGACTTCTAGTTGCACCCAATTGACTCCTAGCATTCTCCAATTGTCATTTTGTGGTCAAAATCAGCTATTGGTTATTTGTACTTTGGCCCCTAAACTTTAAATTTTTTCCATTTTAGCCATTTTTCGTTCTTTTCTTCCAATTCCACTTTAACCACTGATTTTTACCTAACAAACAATAAATACATGAGAGACTATAATTTATCAAAAATAATATAAAATATCCTAATTCAATGATTTAGTTAAGTGTACAAAAATACACTTATTAATTGTAACACTTGCGACCTTAGTTCGGATTGTGAAGAGCAGGTTCTTTTGTTTATCAGAAGAGAGCTTATTTTGAATGATATTTGTGAACTTTATTGAAATGATTTATGTGAATACATTCAATAGTACATTTTGGCATTTACTCATATATTTTATTGAGATGCTTTGCATTCTATGGATAGAGGAGAGGCCTTGCATATCTTCTAGCCCGTAGGCTCCTTGTGGTAGATTTTTTGTCAATTTGTAGGGACCTTCCCAATTCGGGCCTAGCAATCTGGAATTAAGTTATTTGGTGATGAGAAATACATTTCATGATACCGGCGCACCAACTTCAAATTCTCATTTACGTACCTTTTGATTGCAATACCTGACAATTGTTGCTTATACATTGTTGTTCTAAGTTTAGCATCATTTCTTTTTTCCTTGAGTAAATCTAACTCAGGGCACTTCGCCATTGCCATTCTTATTGTATATTTTGGTCTCAAATGATGGGATCCCTATTTCTATTGAAATCAATACTTCTACATCAAAAGCTAAAGAGAAATGTGTTTTTCTAGTTCTAGCTCATGATGTGATACGATATGAGCTTCCTTTAAGTTATCAACCATTGCTTTCAACGTGTGTTTGTTTATTTTATTGATCGCTTCCACATGAAAATTAGCTTGAGGTTGATTTGGAGTGGAAAAGAGTTTTTTTTATGTTCATTTCTTCACAGAAAGTTTTCAGAAAGGTATTGTTAAACTGTTTCTCGTTGTCAGTTACAATCAAATAAGCCATCCCAAATATACAAATGATAGACTTCCAAATAAAATTCGTTGACTCCTGCTCGGTTATTTAGCAAGAGGTTCAACTTTCGCTCACTTGGTAAAGTAATTTTAGGACTAAAATATCAAATTTAGTTCCGCATTTTGCTGTGGGTATTGGTTCAATTAGGTTTATCCCCCATTTGGAGACCAGCTACGGACTTAAAATCGAACTGAGATCTTCTGGGGGTATTCTAATTTTGGGGTTAAGGCTTTGGCATTTATCGTATTTCTTCGCGAAAGCTAAGGTGTCTCATTTTATAATCGGCTAAAGTACCTTTGCCTTATAATTTTGTGAGCTAGGGATTGTCCCTAGAATGTTTGCTATAGATTCCTTCATGTACTTCTTGTATTATGTAGAATGCTTCCTCCTTATTTAGACGTCTTAACAATGGGAATGCGAATGCTTCCTCCTTATTTAGACGTCTTAACAATGGGAATGCGAACACTCTCTTGTAGATAACATCATCCAGTAATGTATATCTAGCTGAACTTATCCTTAAGTTGTGTGCTTCAATAGGGTCTATGGGATTCACTTTGTCTTGAGAAATAAGATGATCTCATCCATTCAGGTTGGCATTGGGTCCACATTCATGGATATTATTTCTTCATTTTCAATACCAGAGTGTTGGATTATTCCTACTGGAATACTATCAAATTCTTGTATTCCATAACTAGTGGCTAATCTGGCCAGTCCATTAGTATGTCTATTATTGGTCAAGGGAATTTGTTTGACCTCAACAATTTCAAAATCCTCCAATTTCTTCTTGATAGTTTAAAGGTAGCTATCATTTGCTCATCCTTAGCTTGATAGGTTTCGTTCATTTGATTGACAATAAGCTGTGAATCTATATGGGCGATTATCCTAGAAACCTTCTCTTTGGCCATTCCCAGACTAAATGTCAAGGCTGCATATTTAGCTTCGTTATTAGAAGCTTTGAAATCAAATGTAAAGGCTTGATAGATAATGGACAGGACTAATCAGCACTACTTCTATACCATATCGAACATTGGTTGAGGACCCGTCAATGAAAAACTCCTAAAAAACATCATCTTGTTTGTCTTTATATAGGTCCCCACTGAACTCAGCTATGAAGTTAGCCAACACTTGTCCTTTGGCAGTGATATGAAGTTTGTAGGATATATCGAACTGTCCTAGTTCAACTACCCATTTGACCATTCGACCAGCTTTTGTAGAACTTGCCTCAGAAGATAATTTTTGCAACGACTTCTATTGGATGTTCTAGGAAGCACGGTCGCAATTTTTCTTGTTGCCATGATGGTAGCATATGCCAATTTTTCCATGGGAAGATTATGCAGTTTAAGATCTTGTAGAGCTATGCTGACATAATACATAGGATGTTGCATTTTTTTTCCTCATTTATGGTTATAGCATGTCTAGAAACAGCCAAATACAGTGCCAATTTTCTCCCATCTTAGGTTCAGAGAGGACTAGTGGTTGGGCTAGTTGATTATTAAGTTCCTCAAAAGTCTCTTGGCATTCCAAGGCCAATTCGAGTTCTTACCTCCATGTAGTATATCGAAGAATGGTTTGCATCGGTTTATTGATTTGGAAACGAAGTAGCTAAGTCAGCTATTTCTCTAGTGAGACTTTGGACCTCTTTAGGTCGGCTAGGTGCTTTTATCTCAACAATGACTCATATTTTTTTTCAGATTGGCTTCAATTCCTCGTTGGTTTACCATGTAACCAAGGAACTTCCCAAAGCCTACTCCAAAATTGCACTTCATTGAGTTGAGCTTATCTCATATCTCCTAATGATTTTGAACATTTTTGATAAATGTCATGTATGGTCCGCGATGATCATGCTCTTAGCCAATATGTCGTTAATATAAACTTCCATAGTTTTGCCTATTTGTTTTGCAAACATGGTATTAACAAGTCGCTGATATGTGGACTCGAAGTTTTTTAGGCCAAAAGTCATCATTTTCTAACAATAGAGGCCTATGTCGATGATGAACGAAGTATGTTCTTAGTCAGGCTCATACATTGGAATTTGATTATAACTTAGGCATCCATGAAGCTTAGGAGCTCATGTCCAGCTGTAACATCAACCATTTTATCGTTGGGATAGGAAATCTAGTCTATGGACAAGCTTTCTCAAGGTCAATAAAGTCTATGAAGACCTTCCAGTCTCTATTGTTTTTCTTGACAAATATTGGATTGGTAATCTACTTTTGGATAGATTGATTCTCGAATGAACCCATTGTTGAGCAATTTTCCCACTTCTTTACTTAAAGCTTCATATAACTTGGGATTAAGTAGAACTGAAGGGTCAATGTTTAGCCTATGGCAGACAACTTTTGAGTCAATTTCCTTAATATCCTCATGGTACCAGGCAAGGCATCAAGGTTTTGTTGGAGGAATTCTACTAGTTGGGATCGTAGTGGGTGTGTTAGTTCACTACTAATTCCACAGGCTCTCCTCCTTTTCCGTTGAGTTTTATCTTAGGATCCAATGGATTGAGGTTGAGCTCTATCGTCTATGACATGTATATTCCATGTCGAACCAAGGTCATTTGGGTTCCTTGTTTGGTTGGGCAATGTACCATGTAGCATTTTTCAGCAACTTCCTTGTTATCTTCAATTTCTCCTACTCCATAAGGAGTTGAGAACATGAGTGAATCACTGATACATTGATACAATGACTATTAGGTCAAAGAGGAGATGTTGTCCCATGACTGCATTGCATGGCGAAGTGGAGTCCAACACTACGAATTCAACTATGAATTTAGCTTTTTGAGGAGATTTCCCTGCTTCAAAATTCCCATCCACCTTAGGGTATTGACATAGAGGATGTTGAGAAAGCTTCCTATATCAACCAGTATTTTTTGTATGTTTGCTCTGATGATAGGTAAGGCAATGACCAGGACACTTGGATAAGGATGTGGATCAGCTTCCATGTCATCAAAAGATAAATTGTTATCCTCAGTTCCCTTTTGATGCTCGTCTGTGATACCTATTTTAGTTAGGTCGGCTAGAATTGGTCTTTTCAATCTAGCTTCTTCAACACGGTCAATTCGCCCTTTTGGAACATATTTATTATTGCCCTAGGTAAATCAACATTGCACGATCTAAACTCTGTTTAATCCCCTCACATGACACTTACTCTGACTAGGGTGGAAAACTTCATACAATAATGGGAAATCAATGTGGCAGCCCTTAATTTATGTAGTATAGGTCTCCCTAAAATTGCATTGTAGTTATATGGTAGGTCGACCACTACAAAATGATCCTCCACTGACAAGATATGTCTCCAAATTTAACAATCAGGGTGATCTGACCTTGTACATTGATGGAATCACCCGTAAAGCTCTCTTACAATCTTCTAGTAAAAGGCTTTAGATATTTTTTCTGGAATTTCCATTCGTTCCAAGGTTTTGGAATATATGACATTGATAGAACTTCCGTTATCTATAAGGGTCTAGTATATGCTGATTCCAGCGACGAGCGTGGTGATTATCAAGGTGTTACTTTTATTCCGCAGTATTTTATGAAAATCTTCTGAAAACCTGAACCATTCAGGGCACTATCTTACTACGAGGTCAGTCCTATGCCGTCCTACCTTATAGTTATAGCAAACTCATACTTCTCTGGCATATTTGCAATGCTCCTTTCTTGATCATTTTGTACACTGACTCCCACATACCAGCATCCTAATTCATCTCTAAATTTGGGAATTCCTCTCTTATGGACTTGGGAGAGCTAACTGTAAGTTTGTCTGCTGATATGGGTAAGATGGCTGGGCAGAAAGTGTTCGGGTTATTTTCCCTCGTTTAGCCACAAATTCTCGCAGTTAACCTCATCTGATTAAGGCTTTTACTTGCTCTTTCAAATCCCAATATTCGTTCATGTTATGGCATGCCATTCTGTAATACTGGCAATACTTATTTTGGTTTGTTCCCACTGAGTTCTTCTTCAGAAAGGGAGGTCTAAGGAAGATCTCCTTGTCCTTTACTCATATAAAAACTCCTTCCAAGGTACTCTTAGAACCTCTTCGGGTATGTGTGAGTTCGCTCTATTGCCCTTATGTTCGAGCTCACCTCTGGAGCTTTGTTTTTCCTTCTTCATGATTTGAGGTCGCTTCATTTGCTTCTATGTATTTCTCATCATGTCTCAAGAATTCATAGTAGTTTTTGGATCCATCTTCATGTGTAGACTACTTGAACATCGTCCTAGGTCTTAATCCAAACAATGCTGCCATGAGGGCTATATCTTCTCAGATTTTCCCCACCTCCATGGTTTGTTTATTGAACCTGTTGAGGTAGATCTTGAATGATTTACTTTGTCTTTATTTTATGCTCACCAAGCATTCTTTGGGCAAAGTCCTATCTTCGAAACCCATGAACCAAGCTAGGAATGATGTTGCTAAATCTATCCAATTTGTGACTGATCTCTAGTCTAATTTTCTGAACCACCTTTAAGCTTTGCACATTATGACATTGTTGCACCCCCTATCATATCTAACAAGCTAGGGCATTTTAATTGTTTGGTATCGGTTCAGCTAGTATGTCCTCCATGAAAGGAGAGTGGCGATTGGCAAAGTACTCCTCCATTATCCCTTTGTGCTTGGCCTCTAGGTTGGCTAGTCGCCTATTTGTGGCTCGTTGCCTGTTCCTTTTATGGGCTCATCTTGGGTAAGGTTAGGTTGTTTATTTCTAGGTATAAGCAAACGTTGAGTACCTATCTGTCATACACATTTCTTATTTTTCTTGGTTTTAGTTCTACTTGGAAATAGGGCCTTTTCATTTATTCTATTTTACTTTTGGGAGAATCTTCCTCAGTAAAGTACAAACTTCTTCGAACGGGAGGTCGCCTGCTCTATCCTCTAACAGGTGATTCCACGTCGGTTTCAGCCATTGAGGTCGTGGTTACCTGATTTTGTTCTATTCTTTGTACAGTAGTTGTAAGGCATTCTATAGCCTCTTTCATAGCAGTGAGTTTGAGGGTAACCGATCTTTGAGGAATCGTTCCTCCTTTAAATGTTTCTTGGATTGCTTATTTCATTGGGATTAGTGCAAGAATGTTTCCAGAAGCAAAGCTGCAGCTTGTGATTTTGGCTAGATGGCACAATTTGTTATTTGTAATATGAATTTGATGGGAAATGTGGGCTGCTTTTTCACATGGCCCTCCTTCTAACTCCTAACCGTTGATGACTAAAAATGACGTGTCAAATTTAGATTAAATTAATGGAATTTTAATAAACTGTTGCTAGAATTGAGTCAAAATACCGAGTATTTGTATTATAGAAAGCTTTTGAAAGAGTATTGTTTGCTAAGTGTCGTAGGCCCGTCTCAGGAGGGGATCATTTGTCCTTATTTATATGTTGAAAAACTTGCCACTAGCTAGCCCAGTGTCAATTCAGCTACAATGTTCACTGCTTTCTGAATGGTTGCTGAGGTCGGCTAAATAGGTCATCATGATGCCTATGTTGCAGCTACAGCATCAGGAAATGATGATATGATAAGGGGTGACCATTACTTACTTTTAATTAGTTAAAAATTAGGTGCAGATTCCATAATTTCCATGTGTCATATTGGGAATGGTTGGCTATTAGGTAGGTAGTATGACAATGATTATGAATCATGATGTTCCTATAGATTACGGCGATCACTGTCTGATCTAGTGTAATCAGTTTAGTGTCTGACCTTGGGTTGATACAAAAATAATAATCTGAACTCTTTATTTAACGAAGCGTGAGGTTGGACTCCAAACACTATTATTTATATTTATTTTCAAGGAATGTTTTAAATGTAACTTGATGATGGGCAAACCTCTTATCTTATGCTATTTATAAGGAAATGAATCAAAATCTAATATGCAGGCCGTTAAATATTGTATTACAAAGTATTATCGAGACTGCTGGTAAAGCGAATAAATTTCAAGTCAAAAACTCTTCAAAAATGCTTTGATACAATGAGATTCATGTTGTATTTTCGTCACTAGTTCACATTTTATTTTTTAAAGTTGGTGTTCAATCTTGCATGAGAACTGCAAACTAATTACCTCCGAAATGAGACGTAGGGCAGCGTCCCCAAATTATGTGTACAAACTAAGCGAGCTGTCAATTTTTTCCCATGGTGATACGTAGGAAGGAAAGATGACGGTTGAACCGAGTCTTGAATGGACATATTATTCGTGCTTCTCCAAACACTACAAAAAATAATCGATTTCGCGACAAAAAAATGTTGTTTCAAATATTGAGATTTTGTTGCAGAAGTAATTTAGCAACAACAATACGTTTGTTGCGGGTATTGTCATGCTATATGAATCACATAATGTATTTGGCGACGACTTTCAGTGATTCATCGCATTAAAGAAATCGTGGAACTATTTATTTGACGCAGAAAATACGAAATAGCACCACAATATTTGTAGCCATAATGTCGTCACAATATAAATATGTGTGTCGCAAAAAATTAAAAGAGTGCCAAGTCAGTTTGTCGCAATGGATATTCCAATAAAGGTTTTACGAAAAATATGTTTGTTGTGAATGTTGAGTCACGGAATGGATTCTACGACAAATTTCGACGATTCATCTCATTAACAAATCGCAACACTATTTATTTGCCACAAAAAATAAAAAATAGCAGCACGATATTTGTAGCTATAATGTCGTTGCAATTCATATATGTCGCGAAAATATAAAAAGGTGACAAGACAATTTGTTGCAACGATCATTCCAATAAAAACTTTACGAGAAAAATATTTGTTGTGAATATTCTTTCGAAGGTGTAATTTAGCTATCTATTTAATTTTGCAACAAGACATACATGTAGTGATATATTTTTAATAATAAGTAATGTTTGTCGTGAAATATGTTTTACAATGTGTTAGCTATATTGCATAATGTGTTTTAATATATTCAATATTTGTAATACAATTTATGACGTTACAATTTTTTGCAATTAAATTTATTTCGCAACACAAAAGTTTGTCGCGCCATCATTTGTAAAACAGTGTATAGTTGTTGTCTAATTTATTTTGTGATTATTTATGTAAGTCGCAAATTTTATTTTACAACATATAAAATTATTACAAAAATTATTTTGTACCAATGAACATTTATTATGTATCAAGTTGTGCTCATAGTTAAATTTATTCTGTTACACAAAGGGTCGTTGCATCAACGATGTACCATTGTCATCTAATTTATATAAAAATGTAACTTACCTCATTAAAAATAACTCATGACTTTATGAAAATAATGCTTCAATGTACAATTATTAAAAT
>CAIGRP010014627.1:0-14482 GCA_903798385.1 Fraxinus cuspidata
TGTTTCTTTTTAAGAACCAAAAGATTTGGTGTAGGTGCAGTAAAAGTGCTGTGAGATGCAGAGGAAAGGAGAGAGCTATTGACAAGAGAGATGAAGTACTATAGATAGGAAAAAAGGTGTATGTGTCAAAGATAGTGAGTTGTTGTCACGAGGGATGAGTGGATGAATGTGAGGGAAAAACAGGAAAGGAAAATTCAACAGGATTAGATGATGGAAAAGTAAAAATTAGAGATGAATTTGTATGCTGTAAATCAAGATCATTATGAGAAGAAGTGAGAAAAGGAAATGATTATTCAAGAAAGATGAGATTCCTTGTATGCCACGACCCATATCGAATCACTCGAATAGACCCGACACTTGTCATGTGTCGATAGTAGATACCAGCTAAGTGCCGAACCACCATCAAGGCGACTTTGACCTGTTTTGACTGTAACATAATTTTATAAAATTTTTAACAGAGTTTCCCTTGTAGTATGGACTAAAACCAATATCCTCAAACCAATACATATAATTTAAAACAAGGTACACCAGCCCCCCTCAAAACTCAAACTATTCAAAAAACAATACTGGTAAATCGACATTCAATAATATTTTACAAATAGAAGTCCCAAATGTACTCAAAATACCCAATATGCAATGAGCCCATGATATGGATACATGAATTACAATTTAACTTTTCTGACAAAACATACATGTATTCTAAAAGAAATATAACTATGTAAATTGACAAATTGAGTAATACGACTAATGACAAAGTGTGGCTCAACTCGATGGATCAATAGACTACAATGCTGCTAAACTCAGGTACTATTTGATAAGGAAAGAGGTGACAAAATAAATGAGCTTGTAACTCAGTTAGTTGATAGTTTGCAAATAAGTATACTTTTCCTATTTGTACATATTTTCTGTAAAGCTCCCTTTACTCATTTATAATTTTAAGATATTCAGAAGTTTGGTAATAACTTTTACAATTGAATCATGATATCATAAAATCCTTTGTTCTCTATTCAAAATAAATAATTACGAGGTATAACGAATATAAATAATCTGATATCCATGAAAAACTTTGAAATAATGTCGTTACTCAATACTATAAGTTGAAACATTTATTCTATGAACTGAATTCTATAATCTAAAATCTAATAAGCTGTAGTGATACTAAAAAATCACACAAAAAGGTACCCGAAATGACAATACTCATGTATTGATCAATATACATGGAAAAGCTATTCAATTCTGAAATTCTGTTATTCTGGTCATATGCGCACACTGCCCGAAGGCTATAATTTGGTTATATACTATGGAAATACATTTACAATAGTGTAAAGTGGGGAAAATCACCATAAATGTTATACACTGTGGAAACACAATAGTGTAAAGCGGGTAAAATAATTCATACACCGTGGAAACACATTCACACAAGTGCACACTAGGGTAAAATCACATGGGTACTTTCTGATGGTTTTGAAAAATAATTTTAGATATGCTGAAATATTTAATACTGATAACTAAGCCAATGAAATGGTTTAGCTGAACTGAATTTAATTTTAGAAAAATTGCGTATTTTAAAAAATAACTTTATTCTGAAACTCATGCTTTCTAATTAATTATTTGAAATAAATAACGTTTACAACTTATATGATCTTCTATAAGAAATATAACAACAATTATTTCATATAAGCTTGAGAACTAATATAATATAAATTAGTGCTTATTTGAAAAAATAGATATCTACTCACTGAATATAGTTAGGATGACCGATAGGCTTTTCAAATCTCTTTTCACCACCTAAAATATGATGTAAAATAACCAATTTAACCAATTCTTCGGGGTATGAGGCAAAATTTCGATGTTCTGGAATAATGAAGTGTCATTTTCTATGAGTAGTATATCGAAGCAAGAGATCTCTAGATGGATTGCAGTGGGAGGTGCTCGGGTGATTTTTTCTTTTGTATATGCCAGTTGTTATCAGAGACGAAGAAGGGAATTATGGGATCAGTTGAAAAGCTTAGATAATGGTGATTCTCGATGGTTAGTAGGAAGCGACTTTAACACTATACGGTCTAATGATGAGAAAATAGGTGGCTTATCTAGATCTTCTATGACCATGAGAGAGTTTAAAAATTTCATTCATGAAGCAGGCTTGATGGATATCCCTTTTGATGGAATGAAATTATCATGGTGTAATGAGTGACAAGGTACACATCGTATATGGACTCGCCTGGACCGTATTTTGGTAAATCAAAATTTTAAGAACAAATTCTCATTGGTTGCCTTATCTTATTTGGAACGCACATCCTCGGACCACTGTCCAATGGTTTTGAGATGCAAGGATAACTTGAGTTTGCAGTGTTCAAGACCATTCTGGTTCCTAAGTATGTGGTGTTCTCATAAAGATTTTATGTCCTTGGTGAAACAAATCTGGGAGATGGATGTGACCGGCTCTCCAATGGTCTGTCTCAGGTGGAAATTGCGAAACCTGAAAATAGCTTTAAAATCTTGGAATGGCGAGGTGTTTGGAAGGGTGCAACAGGAAATAAGAAATTTTGAAAACACATTGTTTCAACTGGAAAATTCTTTGATGGAAAGCTTTTCAATTCATACCGAAAATCAACTTTTACAATGCCGAAACCAATATGCAGTTTGGCTCGAAAGAGAGAGAGCTTTATCGAGGCAAAAGTCACGTATTAAATGGCTGAAGGAAGGTGACGGTAACAAAAAAATATTCATGCTTCGGTCAAGAATTAAAAAAATAGCCAAATTATCAATCACATGGTCCTTGAAGATGGTACTGAGCTAAAGTCAGCAGATAATATACATGAGAGGGCCATGCAGTTTTTTCAAAATATGTTCTCAGTTGCACCTATCTCCATTGACGATAATGGTCTTGAACTCTTGACGCCAGTCATTACTGAGGAAGAAAATAGGGCTCTATGTAAACCACCTATTTTGGAGGAGGTAAAAGCTGCTCTTCGGTCTATTCCCAAGGACAGCAGCCCCAAACCTGATGGCTTTAGTGCAAGCTTCTTCATTTCTGCCTGGGAAATTGTCCAGTTCGATCTCCTTGCTGTGGTCACAGAATTATTTAAGGGTTATCCTCTAAATTGTGCTTTGGGGGCAACTAATATTGTCCTAATCCCTAAGGTGGAATCCCCTAATAGTTTCACAAAATTTAGGCCTATTAGTCTCTGTCGATGGTGTATAAGATACTATCCAAAGTTATGGTTACTCGGATGGCTCCTTTGCTTGAAAAATTAATTTCTCGAGAACAGTCAGCTTTTATTCAGGGCAGGAGCGTTTTTGATAACATATCGATTGATCAGGAGATGATGCATAGTCTTCACAACAAGGTGAGGAGTGGAAAAACTTTATTGAAGATAGATATGGACAAAGCATATGGTAGAGTAAACTAGCGATTCCTTCTGGAGAGCTTAAGAAAATTGGGATTTTCCGACCAATGGAAAAGTCTTATCTTTAATTTCATTTCCTCTCCATAGTACTCAATCATGCTTAATGGCAAGACACAGGGTTTTTTCAAGCCATCGAGAGGACTATGCCAAGAAGATCCATTGTCACCATATTTGTTTATACTGGCACAAGATATCTTAGCAGCATGCCAATTCATATCTTATCATTCCTGAATCTGCCTAAAGGAATTCACAATGAGTTGAACTGTATTTTTTCATCTTTTCTTTTGAATGCAACTGATGTGTCTAAGAAACGAAAATTGGTCTCCTGGAGAAAAATCTGCTACCTAGTAGAGGAGGGTGGTTTGGGGATTCGAGATTTTGGAGAATGCAATGAACTTTATTTATGAAATTTGCATGGAAGCTGTTGGTTGGGAAATCCTTTAGGGCAAAATTTTTTCGAGCTAAATACATGAAAAATAAACCTGTTGCGTTGCTGAAAATTTCTCCCACACAATCTCGTTTTTGGAAGGGGGTTGTCTCGAAATTACATATTGTGTTGCAAAACACTTTTTGCCGTGTTCGGGATGGATCCTCAAATTTCTGGTTTGACAATTGGATTGGTACCCAAACCTTGGCTGAGGCAGGTTTGGAAGTAAAGGAACTACGATAACAAATCAAGGATCTTTTAACGATCAATGGAAAATGGAATGGAAGTCGGCTTAGGGAGGTAATGGATGAAAATCAAGCTTCGGTGATTGAATGGTTGCATATAAAATTACATGAAAAAAGTGATTGTTACGTTTGGAAGCCAGTAAGGATGATTCTTTTTCCACTAAATCGGCTTGGGAATTGATTCGAAAAAAAAGAGTAACAACGATGCATGTGGAACCGTCATGTACCTCAAAGAATCTCGTTTGTATCTTGGAGAGCTCTTCTAAACTGCTTACCAGTTGATGAGGTGGTCCAAAATATTGGGATCCCACTCATTTATAAAGGTGAATGTTGTGTCAATCCTTCGATGGAAAACATCAACCACGTGCTATGCAATAGGGAAGTGCCAAAAGAAGTTTAGTCTTACTTTGCAGCCCATTTCCAGATATCCTTTCCCATTGTAACTACTTGGAAAGGAATGATGAATTTATGGTGGAAACATGTCTCGAGCTCTTCACAGGCAAAAGTTCTTCACGGCATCTCAGCACTTATTATTACATGGGAATTATGGAAAATCAGATGCGAATGGAGGGACACCCCATCTTATGGTAGAAAACTATTTGGCAGGTCAAATCATTTTTATCCCAGGTTGCTGGTCAGATTACCAAGGTCAGTAAAATCTCAGGTCGTGATCTCTACTGTTTTGAGCTCCTTAAATTGTCCTATAAATGACGTTAAGCAAAGAAACGTACAACTAATCAGCTGGCAGAAACTAGTGGGTGAGCAGCTAAAATTAAATGTTGATGGTGCATCTAAAGGAAATCCGGGTGCAGCCGGATGGATGAGGAGTTATACGTGACAACAAGGGAAGATGTTGGGCTAGTTTTTCTCGACACTAAGTCTCCTGCACACATATGGTGGCTGAAACCCGTGCCCTTCTTGATGGACTACATATGTGCGGGGACCTAGGAATTAGGAATATCATCGTTGAAACCGATTCTAATATCCTAGTACAATGGCTAAATAGAAGAGCATGTTCTTTATGGTGGCTTTGGGAGTTTCGGGAAGAAATCTTGTAGCTGATCCGACTGGTAAATGCTCAGGTCCATCACGTGTTTCGAGAGGCCAACATGCCGGCCGATCTCCTTGCAAAAAATGGTAGAAGTGGTTCGTCTATGAACCTGTCTTTCGGCGAAGGGTTTCCGACATTTCTTAGAGGAATTTTGCATATGGATAATTGGCAATTACCCTACCTTAGATGTTTAATTATATCGATTTTTTTCCGCCACATGTGAGGCTTTATTAATATAAAAAAAAGTTAAACTACTATCAAATCGAGAAACTTTTAATAACTAATGATGGAATAATTAACCTTAATTTCTTGATACATGAATAAATTCCGTAAACCTCCTTTAAATCAATTGGAGATAATTCTACTTTCTAGTCCTTTCACTTATCTTTAATTTATCACAATTACCTTCATCCCAAACATAAAATTAATTCCTTCTTCAAATCTAGTGAAAACTAGTAACCATAATTCAACTAAGTTAACTTTACATTCTAACTTATAAATCATTCTTCCAAATGAGTATTCTATCAACATAATCATTTTTACAAACTATTTTTATTCAGGAACCCAAGTTAAATTCTAAAGTTTGCTAGTATAACTTACCTTGATACAAAAATCTTTCACAAATCCAAAAGATCAGCTTGAAATCATACTCTTTCCTTCAATCTGAAAATTAACTCAACCAAGAAACCTAGAAAATTCAACATAAATCTCTTGAATAAATGGATAAATTGAACCCAAGATTGAGGAAATCAACACTTACTCCCCCTCCTTCCCTTTTTTCTCTTCTTTTTCTTCTCCTTTTCTTTATCCCTTTTCTCCCTTTTTTTCGATTTTCTACTTCTCACCGTCCAGCCCCTGCTTTGTATCCTCAGCAGGTTTGTATGCGTGTGTATAAAATGAAAACAATTGTTTTCAAAGTGCCAATTGTATTCCACCAACTTCCCAATTGCAATTCAAGTCCTTCAACCTTCATATGATTAAGTCATTTAACTTCTAAGGATAGTTAAATTCATTCACAACTTTAAATTTAATTCACCTTAAGATAGTTAAATTCATTCACAACTTTAAATTTAATTCACCTTAAACCCTCAAGTATTGTAAATTATAAAAATAAACCCCAATAAAATAATTTATTCCAATTAAGTCTCTAATTGAATCTGACTTTGACTAGTTAAACCTTTAACTTTGAATAAATAATATTGACTTTTAACTTGTATGAAATGGGGCGTAACAATCTTACCTCCTTAAAAGAATTTCATCATCTAAATTCGATTGACAACTGGCTAATCAATGAATAGATGAGGATATTGAGCACGTATCTAATCCTCATTTTCTCATGTAGCCTCTTCTACTGCCTGATTCTTTCAAAATACCAAGTTGAATTTGATTTCCCTGAATTTGCACCTTTCTGTCTAAAATTCTCTCGGGCTCTTCTATATAGGTCAAATTCTTCTTCAACCGAATTGACTAAGACTCTAGAACATGAGAAGCATCAATAATGTACTTGCGGAAACATGGAAAACATCATAGATCCTAGATAATCCAGTTGGCAAATCTAATCAATATGCAACACGACCAATCCGCTCAGTAATCTCATAGGGTCCAATATATCGTGGACTCAACTTTCCCGCTTGCCAAATCTCAAAACCCCTTTCCAATGGGACAATTTCAAAAATATTTTGTCTCCAACTACAAATTCAGATCTTTCTTGCGCCTATCTGCATAACTTTTCTGTCTGTTTCGTGCTGCTTTCAACTTTTCTCTAATAAATTTCACATTTTCTCAAGTAATTTGGACCAATTCAGGGCATACTAACTTCCTTTCACTAGCTTCATCCCAACATTCTGGCGTTCTGTACTTTCTACCATATAAAACTTCAAAATGAGCCATTTCTATACTGAAGTGGTAAATGTTATTGTAAGCAAACTCCATTAATGACAAATGAGTATCCCAGCTAACTTTAAACTCTAAAACACAAGCCCTCAACATATTCTCAGGAGTTTGTATGGTCCTCTTTGACAATCTGTCTGAGCATGAAAAGCTGTACTGAAATGTAGTTTAGTACCCAAGGCTTCCTGCGAACTAGGCCAAAATTTAGATGTAAATCGAGGATCCCTATCCGATACAAGAGATAATGGAGTACCATATAAGCTCATTATCTCGTCCACATATAACTTTGCCAACTTATTTAAAGAAAAAGTAGCTTTGATCGGCAGAAACCTAGCAGTCTTGGTCAAACGATCTACAATAACTCAAACACCATCATGACCATTGTGAGTACGAGGAAGACCAAAAAAAAAAGTCCGTAGTAATGTGCTCCCATTTCCATTCTGGAATAGGCAATGATCGTAAAAGTCCTGCTATTTTTTTACGAACTGGCTTTACCTGCTCACAGATAAGACATTTGGATACAATCTTGCAATCATGATCATTTATCAACTCCAACCATCTTCTTTGTCTCAAATTCAATTTCTTCTCATCAAATATATACTTCAAACTTTTATGATCGGTAAATATTTGACATTTTTCACCGTAAAGATAATGTCTCCAGATCTTTAGTGCCAATACCACTGCAGCCAACTCCAAATCATTTGTTGGGTAGTTTAACTCATGCTTCTTCAATTGTCTTGAAGCATAAGCGATAACCTTTCCTTTCACACAACCTAGTCCATGTGAAGCATCACTATAAACCACAAACTCTTCACCTGGAGATAGAAGTATAAGTATAGGAGCAGAGGCTAATCTTTTCTTCAACCTCTAAAAACTCTTTTCACATTTCTCGGTCCACGCAAATTTGGAGTTCTTATGAGTCAAACTAGTGAGAGGAAAAGCAATTTTAGAAAAATTCTCTACAAACCGATGATAATAACCTGCTAGCCCAAGGAAGCTCCGTACTTCTATAACATTAGTAGGGCATTCCCATTTCATCACAGCCTCAGTTTTTAAAGGATCTACTTAAATGCCTTTGGCTAGATATCATGACCCAGAAATACAACTTTATCCAACCAAATCCACATTTGCTGAACTTAGCATATAACTACTTATCTCGCAAAGTCTGTAAAATAATTCTCAAGTGCTCGGCATCAAAATCATGAATATCGAGTGGAATCAAATTAGCTTTCAACTCTTGATCATTCACTCTAATCACGCAATCCTTGTACATACCGGTTAGCTAAAAGTGAATCTCTTACAGGAGTCGCTACCACCAAATCACCGTCTAACGGTTCTGACATATCGTCCGCATAAATAGTAAATGCAAATGATATAAATGAATGTGTAGCACCTGAATCAATTAAAGAATGAACCTTTCTACCAAAAATAAATAACATACCCATGACCACATCTGGTAACCCATCGGCATCGTGCTGAATCATAGCAAAAACTCTTCCTTGAGCTCTGGGACGTCGTGTCTGGCATTTTTGTCTAGTACCTCTACTGCCAGCAACAACAGACTGAATAGCACTAGTAACACATGCTTTACTTGCCATGTGTCCCGGTTCTGATTCTATCTAGAAATACCAACACTTGGCTGTGAAGATGTCTCATGTAATAAACCACCCTGCTGAAGGCGAACTAGACATTCTCTCCTCAGATGTCCAGTCTGACCACAATGATAACAAACACCGACGTCGTTAAGGCACTCACCAGGATGACCCACATGATTGGCACTGAGGAAACCTAGCAACATTGGAACTATCACCCTGTCCTAGAGCAAATGGTGTTTGACCAGACTCGGTCTGAGTACGACTACTCCATGGCTGTTGCATTGATCTCTGACTGAATCTCAAGCTCTAAATTCCATGAGATTTGGACTTGAAACTACTAGAAGTGAAAACACCTAAACCAACTCCTCTATGATCCCCCTTCGATGATTTGTCGATAGAGATTCCTGGCTATATCTGATTGCCACCAATAAACCTTAATTGTTTACCTCTTTGTTGTTCAGAGATACTTTTCTCAACCCTCAATGCTGCTTCTACAAGTTTTTCAAAATTTTCATACACTGCTGCTGTCACCACTGATCTGAATTCTACCCTAAGCCATATTTAAACCTTTTGCACTTATCAGCTTCATCTGCTATATGGACTACATCATACTTTGATAATTCTAAAAACTTTTTCTAATATTTCGCCACCGTGGATGTTTGTACTAGCTTCAAAAATTCATTATGTTTGTCATTCTTATAAGAATGAGGGCAGCAATACTCACATGATCACAGAAGGATCAACATATTTACTCTATACCGATCTTCATCAATCATATGCATCTTCTTCTAACAAGAAAGTAGCAAGACGTAATTTCCAATCATCGGAACAACCCATAACATCAAACACTCTTTCAATCTTTACCATCCAAGATTCGACTACTGCTGGATCATCCGTGCCCGTGAACACCTTTGCCCCCAATTTAGTTGGTCGCTCAATACTATACTCTTTATCGGAACCGCATAAAGCAGAAGTAACAGTTGTAGCAATCCTATCAGCTATAAGATCAGCCTGAGCTACATCCCCATGTCTAGCTGCTCATGAGTCTGATGAACTGATTCCTCAACCCTATTCCCATCTCTAATGTCCTCTTTATGATTGAGATGGCACATCCTAAAGCCTGGGAGTCTTACCACCACGAGCTGTGACCTCCAACTACAAAATAAGCATGATATGTTAAGAAAGAAATCAAAATAAATGTAATGCAAGTTGACTCTATGACCACCTCTCTGATACCGATTGATACGGCCCGTCCCGAATCACCCTGTGGACTCGACACGTGCCGTACGTTGATCGTAAATACCAGAAAAGCCGGACCTACCACCAAGGCAACTTTGACCTGCTTTAACTATGACATACTTCTATAAAATTTTTAACGGGATTTCCTTTGTGATATGGACTAAAAACCACCTTATTAATAATCAATTTCCTCAAACCAGTACATATAATTTAAAACATGGTACACCAGCCCCTCAAAATTCAAACTATTCAAAATACAATATTGGTAAATCGACCTTTACTATTATTTTACAAACAAAAGTCCTAAATATACTCAAAATACCTAATATGCAGTGAGTCCATGATATGGATACATGAATTATAAATTAATTTTCCTGACAAAACATACATGTATCCAAAAATAAATATGAACTATGTAAATTGACAGAATGAGTCATACAATTAATAAAAAAGTGTGGTTCAATTCGATGGATCAGCAGACTCCAATGTTGCTCAACTCAGCTACTATCTGATAAGAAAAAATGTGACAAATTATATGAACTTATAACTCAGTAAGTGGATAGTTTGCATATATCCTTTACTCTTTTATAACTTTAAGAAATTCAAAAATTTGGTAATAACTTTTAAAATTGAAACATGATATAACCATAAAATCATTTGTTCTTTATTTGAAATAAACAATTGTAAAGTATAACGAATATAAATAATTTGATATCCATGAAAATCTATGAAATATATCGCTACTTAATATTATAAGTTGAAATCTTTATTCTATGAACTAAATAAACTTAATTCTATAATCTGAAATCTAATAAGCTAAAGTAATATTGAAAATCACACAAAAAAAGTACCCAAAATAACAATACTCATGCATCGATTAATACCGATATATATGGCAAAGTTATTCAATTATGAAATTCTGTAAATCTGAAATTCTGGTCATATGCGCGCAGAGCTGCCCGAAGGCTATAATTTGGTTATACACTATGGAAACACATTCACACCAGTGCATAGCGGATAAAATCACCATAACTGTCAAACACTATGGAAACACATTCACACCACTGCAGAGCGGGTAAATAACAATATGGGGTCATACACTGTGGAAATACATTCACAGAAGTGCATACTTTCTGATGGTTTTAAAAATAATTTTACATATGTTGAAATATTTAATACTTATATTCTAAGCCAATGAAATGGTTTAACTTAATTGAATTTAACTTTTAAAAGAATTGCTTATTTAAAAAAAAATTATTCTGAAAATCATGCTTTCTAAATTAATCATCTGAAATAAATAAATTTTACAGTTTATACGATTCACTATAAGAAATATAATAACAATTATTTCATATAAACTTGAGAACTAATATAATATAAATAAGTGTTTATTTCAAAAAAGAAAAAAGATATCCACGCACTCAATACAAGTTATAGGCTACGATAGACTTTTCCAATCTCCTCCTCACTATATGATTAATCCCAATTCTTAACACATTTACAGGATCGCACGTCATTTTGAGAGAACTATTCAAAAATTAACAAATTACTATTTAAAAACATATTAGACCGTCAATTAAAGCCGATGATTTTACCTTTGTAAATACAATATTTCTTATACCACTCGTACCAAAAGCAGCGATTCTTTCACGGTTCACATTTGCTGCTCCTCCATCTTTTACAGTTTCCAAGTCGAGCACCTGATCAGCTGTATCTGAACAAAATTTTCCATATGCAATCAGTAAACTGCCTAGTCTTTCGAAACTGATCAGTTGTTGAGGCATTTTTTTAATTTTATTTTTATTTTTCAGAATAGGGGTAGACAGAAACAAGATCTGCTGCGTTTCTGTGGCAGGCGAAAACACGCAATTATTGTTGTTTAAATAGACAATTGACTGCGTTTAAACGAGGTAAGGCTACAGAAAATGGCTTTTTAACGGGCTACTGCAATTGAAAATTACACGAATTGGACTTAAAAAGTTCAGAGCCCACTAAACTAAAAGCAACAAAAAGAAAATGACCACATATAATTTTCCCTTTTTGGGTTTTTGTTTCCTTGAAAAAGTTAAAAAGATATAATATTGCACCAAAGAATATGTCATATCACTTCAAAATGCTTACATAACAAGGAAAAATGTAGAGGTTTTTTTAGCACATCATGTTCAACTAATGCGTAATAGACACCCTCCACTTAATTTATTATGATTTTATTTGATTAGCCTCCCTTTGACCCCATTATTTGATGGTACATTTTTTTGAAAAATGTGTAATTGAAAAAAAAAAAAATTGTTTATATTTAATATTATTTTATTGAAAAACGTGTTTTTAAAAAGAAAAGACAAAAATATATTATAAATTAATAAGGGCCAAACATGGGCTAGAGGATGTGTCCATTTAATTTTTATTTTTAATTTATCTTCACTTTTTCTATATATATCCTCCATCTTGTCCACGTGCCCCATTATTATTACAATCTACATTCTCATGGGAGATGCTTTAAGTCGTTACTTAAAATGTTGTGTATATTTAGAATGCAAGAAGATAAGATTTTAAAATTTCAACAATTTTGAAATACTAAGAGATGGACAATAAAAAAATTTAGTTTTCATATACATTAGTATTCAATTTGACGATTTGCTCCACAATAATTATCATATACATTCATATTCAATTTGACATACAAGGAGAAAATGCTCGACGCCGAATAGCGACATCGCAAAATATTTTTGAAAAATCTTTTTTACGTGTCTCTCAACATTTCTTTAATTGAGTTTTGGTTCACGAACAAACACTTACAAGATAAATAAGTTTGAATGCTTTTATGATGTATATTTCAATAAATTGATAAATTTGAAAACACTTATTTATAAGTAAATTTAAACTCTTGAATGAAATAAAATATTGAAATTATTTTCCCTTCAAATTATAATGTAAACTGTATGGGGTTGATTTACGACAAAGTCATCCCACATATGCAATAGTAGGGTTGGACAAAATTTCTAAATTGAATTGAACCGAACTAGACTAGACTATACTCTAATCGAATCCAGTGGTTATTTTTAAGTTAAATACCCGAATGAATATTTGAATCAATAATCGATGGGTTTGGTTCGATTCTTAATTTTAGATTAAGAACCCAATAAAAATTGAATCTCAGTAATTTTTTTTAAATTAAATAAACCAAATTATTTTAATTCCTTTTAAATAAATCTGCTAACTAATTAATTGAGCTCAAAAATATTATTTTCCCATTTCATTTGTCAACTAATTAAGTTAGCCCAAACCAAAATATAATTTTTTTTATTTCTAATTTCCAGCTCAAAGAACAACTTAATCACACTGAAGGTGCTAGTGATGGAGATTTTTATATTTTAAATTGGTGAAAGATCAATAAAATCAAGATTTTTGTTTATTTTTATTAATTGTGTTCGATTTTGATATTTTAAATTGGTGAAAGATCAATAAATCAAGATTTGTGTTTATTAATTGTGTTTTTTTAATTATTTCTTGTATAGCTTCTTAATGTGACAAGCCAATGAACGATTAATTTAAATGGTTGGTAAGTACTAGCAATATTTAAAAATATTTAATTTTGTAACTTTTAATTTATATTTTATTTTTTATGTTGACTTGAAAGTTTGAAGCAAATGAATCGATGAGATGAGATCACTGATATTTTAGTATTATTATTTAATTGTTGGTAATTTGTATACATTGGTGGATGAATCTCATTATAGAACTTGTTATTTGTATAATTTTTAATTGGACTATGTTATTTGTAAGAGTTAAGATTGAACATGTCATTAGTTGAATTAATGTAATATTGTAGTAAATATTAAGAAATTTAATTATGATATGGACCTCGAAAATCGAACCGAATCGAACTCATTTGATTCCATAATTAAATTTGGACACGACGATTTCACTTATTAAATATCCGAAATTTGGATTCGGTTCGGTTCGGTCCAGACCATGACCAGCCCTATCTGATAGTTTTACCAACAAATAATTACACCAAAGTGAAAGGTAAGACTACAATTGCAAATTAAAAATATATATTTTTTGTAAATGAGACGAACAAGTGATTTCACGACCGGGTTTCCATTTGCAAAAAGTAAAATTGACTAGTAGACATTCTTTAAAAAAAAAAAAAAATCACCTGCATTATTAAAAAAAAAGGATTCTAACTGGAACGTTCCTAAGTTAATATAATATACAACACTACCAATAAAAGGATACTAATAACATAGTGGAGTATTAAACAAATGTATTTTGTATATACATGTTTCATTTTCCCAATTCTAGGTTTTGTTCTGGCTTAAATTACGTGGAATCTTTTGCTCCAATTACTAAGAATGGCAAAAAAAAAATCCGTCAAATTCGATACATGCGGGCCCCGCTCCAAAGCAGGTACGGGTAACAAAGGCCCCGCCTTATTTAATCTTAATTTTTTTTTTAAAGAATTCAATTGTAATACCCCGAATTTCGCATCACATTTGGCCAATATGATTCATGCATCTCATGCTATTTATAATGTCATTTGTATCAATTTTTTTAATTGCTTTCTCTTAAAATGATGCATTCGATTATTGAGGTTTTAAGACATTTATATGGTGTTAGCCCAT
>CAIGRP010014629.1:0-10729 GCA_903798385.1 Fraxinus cuspidata
AAAAAGGCTTAGTTTTAAATTGGGAAAGTATCATTTCATGGTACCTTCGGGAATTGTTTTAGGGCATGTGATATCTTCTAGAAGAATAGAGGTTGACAAGTCTAAAATTGAACTAATCTCTAAATTGCCCACATCTAAGACAATAAAAGATGTTAAATCATTTTTAAGCCATGTAGGTTTCTATAGAAGGTTTATACGAAACTTTTCCTCTATTTCTAGACCATTATGTAACCTTTTAAATAACAATGCCGCTTTTGAGTTGACTCCCAAATGTAAGATGCATTTAAAATATTGATTGACAAACTCACTTCAACACCCATCATACGACTACCTGATTGGATAATACCGTTTGAAATCCTGTGTGACACTAGTGAGTATGCGGTAGGTGCGGTTCTTCGGCAACGCAGAGAAGGTAAACCTTTTGTGATTTACTAGACTAGTAGAACTCTTAATAGTGCTCAAATGAACTATTCCACTACCGAAAAAGAGTTACTAGCTGTATTTTTTACGCTTGATAAGTTCAGATCTTATTTGATTGGTTCCCACATTACAATCTTCATAGATCATGCAGCCCTTAAGTACCTTCTTACAAAGAAGGATGCTAAGGCGTGATTAATATGGTAGATCTTACTTTTGTAGGAATTTGACATTACCATTAAAGACAAGAAATGAGTGGAGAATGTGTTGGCCGACCATCTATCAAAGCTAACTTTCGAGGATGACGTAATCACATTGCCAATCAGAGATGAATGTCCAGATGAGAATTTATTTTTTGTTTCTTCTCTACCATGATTTGCTCACATTGTAAACTATTTGGCTGTAGGTGAGATTCTTAAAGAGTTGAACGCACAGGACACGAGAAGTTCCTAGTCGAGGTACGTAATTGTTATTGGGATGATCCATGTCTTTTTAAATACTGCCCCAATCAAATTTTAAGATGTTGTGTCCATGATGAAGAGATACCTAGTGTGCTAGATTTTTGTCATACCCAAGCATGCAGATGCTACTTTTCTATAAAAAAAACTACTGCAAAAATTTTACAATGTAGATTCTACTGGCCTACTTTATTTAAGGACACTAATAATTACTGTAGATCTTGTGAAAGATGCCAAAAATTAGGTGCTTTGTCCCAGTGTAACATAATACCCATAAATCCCATTTGAGTAATTGAAATATTTGACTGTTGGGGAATTGATTTCATGAGATCGTTTCCACCTTCTTTTGGTTATTTGTATATTATTGTGGTAGTTGATTACGTGTCTAAATGGGTAGAAGCATCAGCTTTCAGGGGTAATGACAATAAAACAATTGTTAAATTTCTAAAAGAAAATGTTTTGTCTCGATTTGGCATACCACGTGTTATTATTAGTGATAGAGGCACACACTTTTGCAACCGTTCATTCAAAGCACTCATGAAAAAGTATGGGGTCATTCATAAAATTTAAAGCAGTTGTCAAAGTTCTGGAAGAAAATGTTTTGTCTCCGTTTGGCACACCACGTGTTATTATTAGTGATAGAGGCACACACTTTTGCAACCATTCATTTGAAGAACAAATGAAAAAGTATGGGGTCATTCATAAAATTTATACTCTTATCAATCCCAAAATAGTGGACAAGTAGAATTGGTTAATAGGGAAATAAAACAAATTTTGGAGAAAACGGCGATCCCTAATCGTAAAGATTGGTTTTTAAGACTTAACGATGCATTTTGGGCTTTTCGTACGGTTTTTAAGACTTCCCTAGGTATGTCACCATATCGCCTTATTTTTGGAAAGCCTTGTCATTTACCTGTAGAGCTTGACCACCAAGCCTCTTGGGCTATTAAACATTTTAATTTCGATTTAGAAGGGGTAGTAAGCTTAGAAAATTTCAATTGAATGAGTTGGAAGAATTGATGAATGACGCTTATAAGAGTTCTAAAATCTACAAGGCGAAAATGAAAGTTTTTCATGATTAAAACATTCTTAGAAAGCCATTTGAACAAAATCAAAAAGTGTACTTATATGATTCTAGATTTCACAAGCACCCCGGAAAACTTCGATCTAGGTGGAATGACCCTTGTGTGGTAAAACAAATTTTCAATAATGGGACAGTTGAAATTGAGGATCCTAATGATGGTAGGGTATTTAAAGTGAATGAGCAACGTTTTAAGATCGTTTATGGACAACGGGTGCCTACAGTGGATGATACTCCTCTTGTCGACCCTGTTTACGATTCTTGATATTCCTCATATATGTTTTTCATTTTTCTTTTTGTATATTAGTTTTGTTTTTATGTTTAGTTTTGTTTCTTATTTCATTTATTTCTTCCAATTGAGTACTTTTTAGGCTAACTATCATTCCAACCTATGTGATTTACTTCGATATTCAAGTGATACTCCTTCTTTTTCCTTTGGTAGGCATGTTTAGACCTTGAGGACATGTCCGATTTGGTTGGGGGAGCATAGTTTGTTGTGTATTGCATTGCATAAGGCGAGTGTTTGAATGATACTTAGTTGAATCTGGGTGGAAGTCACACATTTCGAGGCAAACCAATCAATTGTGAGTTTTTCACGATCAACACATGTTTTCAAATTTAAAAATATTTTTAGAATCAAATTCATGGCATCCACGCACTCCTTGTAGTTTAAGATATGTTTTGACAAGTTTTGGAGGCGTTGGATTGACGAGTTGCAAAGTAGATCGAAAACCGAGTGTTTAGTGCAATTTGACTAAAAACAAGTTTTCGAAGAATTAAATAGGTTTTAGACTTTTTCCATGATGTATATACGTATTATATCTATTTGAACTTGTATAGCACAGATATCGAGGTATCAGAGGTCTCCAATGGTAAAAAAAATAAAAAATTGTCTTGCTAGTAGTCAATGCGACCACATAGACTAACCAAAAATGTGATCGCATGTAGAGAATCAAGACCTAAATTGGCCCTGAAAGTTTGCTCTATGCAACCTCATCACTTTCCTCTATGCGATCACATAGATGAAATTTACACCCAGGATTTATTTTAAACACACGCACACGGACACAAATATACAAACACAGATGGTACACAACAACAATTTCCACTACGCACACCACCATTCGACCACCCCTCTTACACAACACACATCCACAACACATCACTCACACTCGCATTTTCTCCACCATTCTTGAATATCAAGGCTAACATCAAGGTATGTTCCTTCCTTTTGCCCCATTCTATATAAGTTTTTCACTGTTTTGGGGATGAATTTGAATGTTGAGAAGAAGTAAGGGCATTAGGTAGATGATGATTTGTGATTATTGAGTTGAATTGAAAAAAATTATGGTTTGATTAATATCCATATCTTGAAATTTCCATGAAAAATTGAGCGCTTGCAACGTGTTCAATGAAATGCGTATGTGAAAGTTTTTTGTGAAATTATGGTTCATTTCTAATTTGACATTGTTGCCAGGTACTTTGGAGTGATTTTCATGTTGATATTCCTTGACACATGTATTTGGAAACACCGAACCCAACTTGACCACACATGGGCATGACAAAGGAAACACATGTCACCTTACGTCTCCCACTTCGTCCCTCTATTTTCTAACTCAAACAAAGTCTTTTTCACCTCAAATTTGAACATGTGTTGGAATAATGTACAGTATTTCACATGCTCTGAGATTGCTCGGGAAAATTTCGATTTTTCTCGATGGTGACTGGGGGCGAACTTGCTTGGTCGAACATGGTTCTAAATGCAAAATTTTCTGTGGATATCGGGTTTATGCTCTACATTTTGGATCTTTATGACAATACCCATGTTTCATTACACATTTTGTTAAGCATGACATCATTACAATGCATAATGTTTTGTTTGGTATACTATTTGAATTCTTTGCTCGTAATGCTCATGTTCCATCTATTATCTCCAAGTATTATAGTATTCATTTATGCATCACAATTAGCTTACATGTTTTAATTCTTGTTTTGATTGCAGAATGCCTCCTAAGCGCACCTCCAAAGGAAATGAAAAAATGGCTCCTACTTCGGGTACTACACGAATAAGAGGACTTGAATGAGGAATACGGAGATTCTTGGATCAAGAGGCCGCCACACAATACTCAGATGTTATTGGCCACTGGTACTGCTCCTAGAACGGTTGGTCAGATTAGAAGATTTTGTCGAATATGAGATCGTGACTTTGGTCCGAAACTGGGGGTGGGATAAAGTGGTTGAAAGACCTCACCCGGTATATGAAGGCCTGGTTAGCAAATTTTATGCGAATTTTAACAGTGAGATAGATACTTCGGGATCTGAGCATCTATATCAGATGTGGGTAAGGGACAAATAGATCATGTTCACACCCGAGGTAATAACACAATCGGGGAAGTATTGCTTGGGCGTGAGAATGTATGGCCATTACAGACTCCAGTTTGGCATCAGATCGAGCTTATACCATCCATAGCCATTCTATGGCTATTTATTTGTCATAACATCGAGCCAACTCACATAGGACGACATTCAACGATCCAACAGTCGGTTTTATCTATCACTTGGTTAGAGGGCAAAAGATCGACTTGACTACTTTTATTTATGACCAGATTCGTTCCTAAGGCATCTGGGGATATCGACAACATTCACTGATTTTTTCAAGTTTGATTAGTGGGATATGCAAGAGTGTGGGCGTTACTATTCCATTCGGGAAACTTCCCAAGAAACTCAGCCGTTTCATAAAACGATTTACTTTGGAGGCTCGGGATCGAGCTAGAGATAAATACAGAGAGAAGTAAGAAATGGGGCAATTGAAACAGCGACGGGCTGTACAGGGGCAAGGGGCTGAGTACGCTGAGATGCCTGAGGCACCACCACCACCACCACAATGGGCACCACTGGACGTTGATACGTAGTTTCCGATATAAATGTTTTCTACTATGAGTGGTTCTAGTCGAGATATTGAAAATCTTCAGCAGGCTATGGGTGCTATGGGCATGGATATCCAGGCTGTAAGGAATTATATGTTGGGCACTAGGAACTTTGCTTCCATTACCAATACAGAGTCATTAGCTACGAGATGGGAGGTTGAGGTTTTAAATGCATGTTGAATAACTATGTGGGTAGAGTCAATGGGATTCAATTGAGGGCTAAGGAAACTTGGGACCGTTTGGGTAATATCGAGAATGTAGTGTGGGATCAGTCTCTACACATTCGGAGCATAGAGGTTGAGCTCACACAGCAGTCTGAGATGATGCGACAAATACTCGCAAGACTCCCTTCACCACCAGCTGATGGCGCATCCGACTCCGATTTCCATCCACCACCTCCATATTGATCAGATGAGTACTCTGAGCCCATTTTCTTTTCCTTATTGTACATTCATCCTGTTCTTTAGTGCTTTTTAGTTTAGTATTTTTGTAATTATCTAAACATTGAGGATAATGTTTCAAATAAGTTTGGGGGTGGGCGTTCGTTCATCGTTTTACTGCAAGTATTGTTTGTGTGATTGTATGCTAAACAAAAATTATTTTTCAGTTTTTTTTATTATTCTATTTATTTATTATCTAGCATTAGATTATAGCTTTAGTTTTGTGTGCTTGTGTGGGTTTGATTACTATGCCGACTATAACGTGATTATTGAAATACGTATCAACTGTGAATAATGAAAACAGTGCAATATTAGATTAGTCAAAAACCTGTTTATGTAAAACTTGACATTTTCTATGCATGTTACTCATGTTTGGAATATTGAGTTAGTAATGTGGTTCAATATTTAAAAAATAGTTGAAAATAGCAAGTAAAACCTAATGACCTCCATAGTATTGATTCATAATCCAACTATATGGTAGTTTGGAGATGATTAACCTACTACAGGAAAACATTGAGATGATTAGAGATTCTGTGCGTGAAAATTATTTTGTGTGGATTGTTAAAAACCAACGAGACAAATACGAGATGAAAGTTTTAAGTTAGATGTTAGTTTTATAAACTAAATGTCTAAAAGAAAATGGGCATTGCACTAATCTCTGAGTGAATAAAAGTATTTTTTCGAGCCTGTATAACTCGGGTGATTAAGCCTGTAAGGGTTGTTTAAAACCTGGTGCCCTATTGTCATTTGACTTGGGAGTCATCAGCCTAAAACTCGCTACATGAGTTATATAGAAAAGAAATGAGACGATCTTTTGAAAAAAAAAGGAAAACATGAACAACAACAAAAAAAAAAAAAAAGGCACAAATACATTGAGCCCCAGACATTTGGTTCATAGAACTGAACCTTTGTCAATAAGAAAATAATTTAGTTTAGTTTTAAGGGTTGAAATAATAAAAAATATAGAAGAATCTTGACTTGTAGAAGTGTGAACTTGTAATAGTGAGATTCATCCAAGCTAAGAGAGGGTAAGGAATAAAATTNTTAAGGGTTGAAATAATAAAAAATATAGAAGAATCTTGACTTGTAGAAGTGTGAACTTGTAATAGTGAGATTCATCCAAGCTAAGAGAGGGTAAGGAATAGAATTGAATAAGTTCAACTTATGATGCACCCTGGGAAAATTGAGTGAAAAGTATAAGTTCGGGGGATGTGTACCTCTCGAGCGAAGTAAGGATATATTTAACTACTATGGGTCAGGTGTTGAGTCAATCATGATCTTAATATATCGACATGAGTCTTCACACACACACACACACTTTGATTTATGCATGTAATAGGTGGAGATTGATTTAATTTACGCACTGTTGTAATTGTTCATTTGTTTGATGACTGAATTCCAATCCTGAGACATAGCAGGTTGACAAACCATGTTTTATGTAGAGTTAAGTTACGATTTTCTTTGAGGACAAACAATAGTTCAAGTTTTGGGGAGTTTGATAAGTGCATCTTTACACACTTATTTTACTATCAAAACATTGAACATTGTTGATTAATATGTTGGAATATAGTTTAATTCTATATAATTTACGTTTTGCTGGACAACATGATGAATGTAGTGGGGATAAGGCAAAACGAAAATATGAAGATGAAGAAGTCAAATTGGGCTAAGGAATTAAGCATGGGTTGAAGAAGAAGTGGGAAAAGAGGTCGAGGAATGCGAAACGGAGTTTGGAGGACCAAAATGCAAGAATTCAAAAATTGCTTAAGCTATGCGGTCGCATAGCATTATTCCTATGTGGTCACATAGGCTTCTTTAGAGAATTCAGGAGCCAGTTTGGTCGTTCTATGTGACCACAACTCCCATTACTATGCGGTCACATAGTAATAAAATTTGACATGATTTCAATTTCCTAATTTACGTCAAATTCTTATGGAAATCAACCCCTTTCATGATATTTCAACCCTACAACGTATCAGAAAGAGAGTAGACGCCTCCATACACATTTTCCTCTAGTTTTTGCTTAAGAATCTCGATGGAGAATTGAAAACATTGGTGAAGCTAGAATGGAACTCTATTGGATTGATAATTTCTCATATTTTTATTCATGTAATTCGATTTTTCAATGTCAAACAATTTTAGAATTTAGATTTTATTTTCATAAATATTTTGGGATTTGCTAAGTCTTTACTAGATTTTTCATGAATTTAGTCATTTTTTTCCATCGAAAAATTAACCTATTTACTGAATTTTGATTTCAATTTTACTTTATTGGTTGATTGATTACTGCCTTATGCTTGATGTATATGGTCAATTCTTGATCTTATTTCAATAAAAATGGTGCAAATGTGTTATTGAAGTTTAGATTCTAGGATTACAATTGAATTAAAGTGATTTGTGATGTTATATCCTCCGATTAGAGAGTTGGGACGAATGCCTCTAATTGAGTTTCATAAAAATGAATAATTGATGAGATTGATCCAATCCAATTGACAGAATTTTGATATTTCGCTATTTCAAAACATTGATTTTTATTTCATTATTTCAAACATTGAATTATTAATTTTATTCGAATAACAAATTCTACTTCAAAAGCGAGAAAACATCATTTTCGATCATTCTCCTTGTGGAATCGACACCCCAAAGCTGTGCTACAACTACCACGTTATTCTTTAGTCGTAATCATGTAGTCTTGGAAAGTGAATTTGGGCGTGATTTAACCTATTAAAATCCTCCAAATTCGATATTCAATACTTTAATATGGAGAACAAGTCTAGCAAATCATTAAAGGCAATTAACATCAAGAATTTAAGGATTCAAGGCTAGGAATTGAAGATTTAAAGCAAGAATTAGATGCCACATCTTTATCTTATATTTAAACATTCATGGTGATGAATTTCTATAAATTCTTGTTGTAATTTCATTATATATATGGTAAGCTAAAACTCTTTAGTGTTGGGATGAAGATGAAACCATATGTTTGATTATTTTTAAATCAAAGACCAATTATTTAGTGAATTTGTGTACTTGAATGATGTTACAAGCATTGTTGAATTATTTGAAAGCTTGAACACAATTTAGATAATAGTTGCTTGTTGTGTTTTTGAGAGATTCATGTTAAGTCTAGAACATTGTAATATCAACATGAGGATTAGTATATGTTAGGAATAACGGTTTATGACTTGTGCAATCATATATGTAATCTTGTATTTAAATGCATTATTTTGTATGTGAATTGAAGGTAAGGATATTATCGGGTCATGCTTAGAATATGTTTGACTTACATTGGGAGATATAGTGGAATTAAATTGGAATATTGGCTATCAAGGATACACAAATTACACTAGATAACTTAGGTCGAGAATTGAAATAGAAAAATAATATGTGGATTCGAGATCTTAACATATTATTCTCTCATATAGTTTTTGCATAATCATAGATAATACTTGGGATAATTTAGAAATAAATAAATCAATTTTCATTGTTAAGATCACATTCAAGTTTGATAACGAGTTTATACAATTCAATTTAAAATTTATTTCCCATGAAATGATAATTTTACTCACATTTATTACTTGTCAAAAATCCCGTACGCTTGCAGGATTTTATTGAACAAGTTTTTTGGCATCGTTCTCAAAGAATAAAGTTTTTATATTGAATTTATTGATTTGACATTAAATTTGAACTTTTATTTTGTAAAAACTTAAGCCCTCTGTTCAAACCATTATATCACATGTATTGTCTGTTTTGGAGAGTGTAAGTCTGTCTTACCCTTCACGGATTTATGTTGCATCCTCTATGATTCGAACCCAACACTTATACTTATGAGAAACTTAAGTTAGATATTGGTATTAATAGGACAAAAAATATGTATTTTTTTGTAACCGCTTGAACCTTTATGTCCAATTAGTTAATTCATGTATAATCTTCGCTTTGGGAGTGTATATGTCTTCTTACCCCCTCATGGCTTTATGTCACGTATCCTAGGATTGAAATCTATGATCTCTACCTTATGAAAGATTTAAAATGAATCATGATACCAAATGGAGAAGTCGTAAGGGGGTAAAAGGGTAAATTCCACCCCAAAACGAACAATAAGAGTGATTTAACGACTTGAGCACAGAGTCTAGTGTAACAAACACATGCACCAACAAATACTCCAAAACATCAACCACCAATAAGAAAGATCAAAACTATTATCTCGCAAAGGAATTATGCACGAGCCTCCAAGAAGCCTGCACTGGAAAGCTACTAGTTTAAGGTAATCCTAAAACTAAATCTCCTTCAATTGGGTTTAATGACGATGATGACTAAGGAGTGATTTTATCCCCATTATGATGCCTTAGTTATACAAGAAATAATTGCCCATAATGGCCTCAATCGAATGCCTGTGGACAATGGAAGTTCTGTAAATATCGTATTCAGAATTGCATTCAATCAAACGTAGATTGAAGAACCCAAGACTCCAATATCGAATCCTTTATACGAATTTCTTGGAGATAGTTTAGTCCCATGTGAACATATTATTATCGTGATGAAACTAGGTAAAGAACCAAAGGTATTCGAGGATACCTAATTTTTTTTTAATCATCAATAGCAATTATGCTTACAACGGGATCCATGGAAGGCCTTCTTTAAAACAAGCTAAGGCAGTAACATCAGTATACCATTTTTGCATCAAATTCCAAACTCGTATGTGGATAACATGTATTCAATGTAATCAAGGGGCTATATCAGTGTATTATCTCAGTGCAGTAAAAAAATGTAACCCCATAAGTCCTCATGATAAATACAACAATGGTGGTGGAAAGTGTGAAAAAGGAATTTAAATGTAAAACCATACAAGGCTTTCATCTAGTAAAGCATATTTCCAAGCCTGTTCATGGTTGAAGAGCTGAAAAGGTCTCTTACCAGCTGAAAAACTGCGACCTCAAAAGACTTACAATACTTTAAATAGTAAAACCTTAGCAAAATTCGGAAAATAAATGATAAAAAAAACGATATGTTTCCATAAATGAAAAAATTCGATATAACAACTTAAATTGAAACTCCTAAGATTCAGGATCGTCCTTTAACAAACGAAATACGAATCTGAATTTTATAGAATGAGATATTACCAAAATAAAAATTACCAATTAGGTAAAAAACGCTTAATCGAGGGCCTAAATGACGAAATGTGCCCAAAATTTGACGTATTTCCGGCCAAAGGCCTCTAGAGTTGTGATCATTGGTCCGTTTCCAATCGAATTAGACTAGCAATTCATCAAAAAATGGACAAACCCAAAATTATCATGAAATCATTATTTTGCATTACGATTCCACTTCATCATAAACTCTAACTCCTTAAACACTTCATCATCATAGAAAGTGCTAGCACAGCCCCCAATGTAATGTGATGCAGAGGTG
>CAIGRP010014640.1:0-13631 GCA_903798385.1 Fraxinus cuspidata
TTTAAATTATGTAATTAAAAAATTTTGATGTGTCTTTAAAAAAAAGGGGGGCCGCTAGGCTCGGCCCGCTAAGGCTCGAGCTAAAAGCTCGGGCCGAGCCTCATTTTTTTGGCCGAGCCCGAGCTCAGCTCGGCTCGGGCCCAAAAAATCTCGTCCCAAAAAAGCTCGAGCTGAGCCCGAACTTCGAGTTTCGGCTCGTTGACATAGCTAACCCAGGTGGGATAGTCATACATGAGCTCTTGAAAATACCGCTAATTAGGCTCAGGAATATCAAAGAACGATGTCGATCCTCCCAAATCCTTTGAGAATGAATCTACTCATAGATAAATGTTGCCAAGTCAATTTTCTGACCCTCACCAAGTGGTAGATGAATCCAGCCTTGGGATTAGTGAATGTGGTTCGATGAGATGTAGGTTCGATATTGTGGCATATAAATGTCCACAAAATAGATATAGAAGGCATAAGCTCAATCTGATGCCACTCTAGAGTTTGCAGTGGCCAATCATTCTTTTTCCTAAGTAAAACCTATGTGACCTCATGCTAAGGAAAATCACTTGGAGTTGGGATGACATTGTCCCAGGTGAGCTGATAGTACTCATGTATGACCTCGGGTGAGAAAACAATCCACTTGTC
Organism: Fraxinus cuspidata; assembly: GCA_903798385.1. Lineage (NCBI taxonomy): Eukaryota > Viridiplantae > Streptophyta > Magnoliopsida > Lamiales > Oleaceae > Fraxinus > Fraxinus cuspidata. Next base: position 634 of record CAIGRP010014640.1, read on the forward strand.
CCTTATCCATGTTTGATGTAAATGCTCGGATCCAGGGGTGTCTATTTCACTATTGAAGTTGGTGTAGAATTTTCGAACAAGTCCTTCATATATGGGGTATGGTCTCTCTACCACCTTTCCTATCCACAATTCTACACTAAGGTCACAATCTCAAACCCTGGAAAGTCTTATAGTTCAACCGGCCTCTCTATAAGTAATGGCCAATGACTGATGATATTGAAGTATCTAGATATGGAATCATGGTTCAAAAACTGTCTTATACTCCCATCCGGTCCCTGAGTATGAGTAGTACTAGAAGTGGAAGCAACTTTCTCATTTCCTTTAGTGGTTCGCTTGGGATGCATCCTGCAAACACAAACAAAACTTGGAAGTATTAAACTATTTGTGATGCATAAATGAAGGATATTTCACTTGACAATAATCCAATAGTATGAGTGATTAAATCTCCCAAACTCATGGCAAATGCATGTATGCAACACTTATACATAAGAAATTCAAGTAAAGAAACCAAGAGGCCCTTTGTTCAATTACAGCACTTACCTGCTCAGTTAAGAAAGCAGTTTTCTTAACATGGTGCTTTCTCTTCACAGTGCATAAGTCCTTTAGGACTTTAGCATATGTGGGGACTTGGGCAATCACGTGCAGAAGGGGTAGATTGATTTTCACCTATTTAAGGTCTTCTAAAATTTCATTGGTTTTTACCCTGTGCCTCTATAAATGCATGCAATGTATCCTCTAAGGAGTTCCTAGAAGATGGAGGTTGATATGAGGGTATAGAATAGGTTCTATTTGGTTGGACTTGTTGATTATCAGATTTCCAGCTAAGATTGGGTAATTCCGCTACCCCTTTATTGTAGGTTTCAGAGAAAGGAGCATATGGCTTTTGGTACGTGCCTAAGGCATTACAGTGTTCCCATACACTCCCCTCATCTTAGCATAAGTGATACACTCTTACGCTGGATGATGAGGTCCACCACACACAAAATAATTTCCACTAGACTCAACACGGGGTACATTCTGTATAGGTTTCGAGTCTTTAGCACGTAGGAATTCAAGTTCTTTAGTTAGGGCTTCTACCTTTGCTCTAAGGCTATCCTCCTCACTAAGATGATAGATACCGTGCTAGTGGGGTTACTTGCAGGTCGTGACCTATTAGTACTCTCAGTGGCACTACGTCCAGTCCAAGTATGGGCCTTTTTTAGCTAAGTCGTCTAAGTACTCTATAGCCTCATTTGAATCTTTTTGTAAGAAATTGCCATTACACATCATTTCAACGAACTGACGTTCCCTAGGTGTTAACCCCTGATAGAAATAGCTCACAATGCGCCAGTTCTCATAATCGTGGGGTAGACAGAGAGCTTGCAACTCTTTGTACATTTCCTACGCCTGGTATAGGGTTTCGCTATCATTTTTCCATTAAATTTCCAATACTTTGGTTTTAAATAAATTCATACAACTCAAATCCTAGACTCTATCATCTACCTAATGTCCAATTCCTCAATCAAGTAATTTTTATTCACAAAAGAGTGAAAACTCATTTGAAAATGGTACAGAGATATGTGGACATACCTTGGATTTTGTTAGGAGATTGTTGAAGAATTGAAGATAAAATGGATGATTGAAACATGTGTGTGTGAGAGATTTCTTTCAGTGGTTGTGTACGTGAAGAAGGAAGTGTGCTCGCATTGTCATGTGCATGGGTTGTGGGAGTGAAGTGGTGGTGTATGTGTGTGTACGTGGGTTTTTAAAAAGAAATCCGGTTCGACTCTACTCTGTGCAGTCACATAGAGCAAGAAGATGTGGTTGTTCAGGGCCAATTTGGGTCCTGATGTTCTATATGCGACCGTAAGGTAGGTAGTTCTATGTGGTCGCGTAGACTACCAGCTTGCAGATTTTTTCTTGTGCTAAATAGTTTGATCGTTCGATCATTCATGATCTCACAGACCTTGAAATTTGTGCCAACAAGGTTAGATAAGTATGATGAGTGTATGAAACATGGAAAATTTTTTAAACCCACTCATATTCCCAAAGAAACATTTTTGGTAAAATTTTTCAAAAATCTCATTTTTCTAGTCATACTTCACGCTGAATTTCCACAGTCCCCGAAACTTGTCAAAACACATTACACATTATATAGGGTGCATGTGTGTCATGAAATTGGTTCTAAAACCACTTTTAAACTCAAGAACACTCGATGATCTAGAAAAACTTGAAAATGATCTTATTGGCTTGATATGCATGATTTTCACACTGAATCAACTAAATAACATTCCATATCCCCAAACTCAAGCACAATGCATGTAACTGCAGTATGGACCATGCATAGAATTTTTGTGACGTATAATGACGATGAATGACCTATTCTTACTAAAAAACATCATAAAAAAATACAAAAATTCATAGTCTAATGCATAAAGCGGAATAAATAAAAGGAAGAAACGTTGGATTGCCTTCCAACAAGCACTTGTTTATAGTCTATAGCTCGACTTTATGGTGAATGATTACTTCGGTGTTTGAAGATGAACGCTGGAATTTTCTTTTGAGAATTCACCTCTCCAATAAGGCTTCAGCTTTTGTCCATTAACTTTAAATGTCTCGTTGCAGTTATGAGTGATATCTATAGCCACATACGGAAATATCTTGGTAATTGTGTACGGACCTGACCACCTTGACCTCAACGTTCCCAAGAAAAACTTGAGTTTAGAATTGTATAACAGGACTTGTGGCCGACCTCAAACTTTCTTTTTTGAATATGCATGTCGTGCCACTTTTTGGTGCACTCCTTATAGAGTTTTGAGTTCTCATAAGCTTCCAGTTGAAATTCATCCATTTCATTCTACTTAACTCATCTCTTTTCACTAGCTGCTTTCAAATCAAAATTTAAGGTTCTGACCACTCAGTAAGCATGGTGTTCCAATTCAACTGGCAAGTGGCAAGCTTTCCTAAAAAAAGTGATATGGAGATATGTCTATAGGTGTTTTGAATGTTTTTTTATAAGTCCATAACGCGTCGTCTAACTATAAATCTTTTCTTGACGAACTCACCATCACCTCAAGTATCCGCTTTAATTCATGATTTGAGATCTTAACTTGCCCGCTGGTCCGAGGGTGATAAAGAGTAGCTATACGGTGCTGGATGCCATATTTAGTCAATAAGGACTCAAATTACCGATTGCAAAAGTGTTTACCTCCATAACTTATGATAGCTCTAGGTGTGCCATAACAGGTGAAAATGTACTTCTTTAGAAACCAATCACCACCTTAGCATCATTGGTTGGGAATGCGACTGTTTCCACCCATTTGGAGACATAATCAACTACAACTAGGATGTACTGATTTCAGAACGATGGAGGGAATGGCCCCATAAAGTCAATCCCCCATACTTCAAAAAGCTCTACCTCTAAAATGCTATTTAAAGGTATCTCGTTCCTTCTAGAGATGTTTCCCGTATGTTGGCATCTGTCATACCTTTTTACGAAATCAAAAGTATCTCGAAAGAATAAAGGATAATAGAACCCAGACTGTAAAACCTTAACAGCCGCCTTTGATACTCCCAAGTGTCCTTTGTATGCAGATGAATGAAAATGTTCTTGTATTTGAGATATATCATCTTCAGGAACAAATCGCCGAATAATTTGATCTGCCCCTCGCCTGTAGAGAATGTGATCCTCCCAAAAATTGAATAGTTCCGTGGGATGACAGACTTGGCCAAATGGTTTACTATATCCACATGCCAAGGCGCCTATTCCACATTAAATATCTGTTCATCTGGAAAAATCTAATTGATCTGTACTAACTCCTTCTGCTCTCAAGCTCAAGTCGAGATAAGTGATCGCTACCACATTTTCACTGCCCTTCTTATCCCTAATCTCTAAATCAAACTCTTGTAAAAGTAATAAATAACATATCAGTCTTGGTTTGGCATTCTTCTTTGTCATCAAATATTTTAAAACAGTGTGATCAGTGTAGACTATGACCTTTGATCCAATAAGATGTGATCAAAATTTATCAAAGGCATAGACCACAAATAGAAGCTCTTTCTCAGTGGTTGCATAGTTAATCTGCGCATCATTGATCACATGAAATATTTGTTTTTTCGTTGTCCTAATTGGGCTTCCATGGCGTAATCACTCACATCACACATCAATTCGAATAACAAAGTCCAATCCGGTGCAATGATATCTGGGCCTGAGGTCAACTTCTCTTTGAGAATGTTGAAAGCCAATAAACACTATGTAGAGAAGTCAAAAGTGACGTCCTTAGCTAGCAAATCGTACATAGACTTTATAATCTCGAGAAATACTTAATGAAGCGTTGATAAAATTTGGCATGCCCAAGGAAACTGCGAATACCCTTAACTGATGTAAGCAGCGGTAATTTCTCAATAATTTGAATTTTTACTTTGTCAACCTCTATCCCGTTAGATGAAATGCGATGTCTCAATACAATGCCCTCTTGTACCATGAAGTGGCACTTTTCCTAGTTCAATACGAAGTTGGTCTCCTTGCATCGTTGTAATACCAAACTCAGAGGATCCAAATATTCATCAAAAGACGATCCAAACACCGTGAAGTCATCCATGAAGATTTCAATGAATTTATCTACCATGTCGAGAAGATCGCCATTATGTAATGTTGAAAAGTAGCAGGAGCATTGCACAAACTGAATGACATCATACGATAAGCAAATGTACCATAGGGGCAACTAAAAGTGATCTTCTCCTGATCATCAAGTGCTACTGAGATCTGATTATATCCACAATATCCATCAAGTAAGTAGTAGTGTGAGTGCCCTGCAAGTATTTCCAATATTTGATCGATAAATGGAAGGAAAAAGTGATCCTTCCGAGTAGCAGCATTGAGTTTATGATAATCAATGCAAACTCTCTATCCACTAATAGTCATGTGGGAATTAACTCGTTACTTTCATTATGCACCATCATAATTCCACCCTTCTTTGGCATGACCTAAACTGGACTAATCTATGTACTATCTGATATTGGATAGATGGTACCAGGATCTAGGAGTTTCAATACCTCTGCTCTGACTACCTCTTTCATATTTGGATTAAGCCTTCGCCAACTGTCTATACCCGGTCGAAAATTCTCCTCCATGAGAATCTTATGCATGCACACTGAAGGGCTGATTCCTTTAATATTTGGGACAGACCATCCTATGGTTATCTTATTGTTCCTGAGTACCCGTAGTAGCCTCTCCTCCTCTACCTTACTGATTGAGTTTGAAATAATTACTGGTAGTGTAGAAGAATCTCCCAAGTAAGCATATCGAAGATGAGGTGGTACTTGCTTGAGTTCCAATTTAGAAGGCTATTGAATGGATGGTAATAACTTTGTAGAACCCATTCCCAACTCTTCAAAATAGCGTTTACGTGTATATGATGGATTGGTCTCCAAAAACCTTGCACATGCCTCGATCTCAAGAGAATAAGTGTCCGTAGATTGAGAGTGTGCAATGCATACCTCATATGCATCCGACGGGTTATATAGCAGAAATGTGTCTTGGACCACCTTCTCGATCACATCTATCTAAAAGCAGCTATCTGATTTAGTAGGGAATTTCATGACCTTGAAGACATTGAAATAAATCTTCTCTTCAGCAAGTCTAAAAATAATTTGACCTTTCTGGACATCAATAAGAGCTCTCCCTGTGGATAAGAATGGCTTGCCTAATATAAGTGGAATACACTTGTCCTCTTTGATGTCAAGAATGAGAAAATCAGTTGGGAAGTTGACTTTTTCCGTCAATATATCTTCAATGATCCCTCTTGGATGAGTAAGGGATCGATTAGCTAGCTGAAGAATTACCGTAGTTGCTTCAGCCTCTCCAAATCCGAGTTTCTTGAAAACAAAAAGTCGTATCAAATTAATACTTGCACCTAAATCATATAAAACTTTATCAAAATAGCAATCTCCAATAGTGCAAGGTATAGTAAAACTCTCTGGGTCTTTTAACTTTAGAGGTAACTTTTTCTAGATTCTGGCGCTATACTTCTCAATCAACATCACCATTTCATGTTCCTCTAGCTTGCGTTTATTGGATAGGAAGTCTTTTAGGAACTTGGCCTAGCTCGGTATTTAGATAAGTGCATCGACAAATGGGACGTTGATGTGGAGTTTTTTGAAGACCTCAAGAAATTTCATGTACTGTTGATCCAATTTATGCTTTTTCAACGTCTGTGGAAATGGAATAGGAGACTCATAAGAATTGATAGGAGTGATTGCCCTAACCCGTAGTGTATCTAAATCACATAAAACTTTATCAAAATAGCAATCTCTAATAGTGCAAGGTATAGTAAAACTCTCTAGGTCTTTTAACTTTAGAGGTAACTTTTTCTAGATTCTGGCGCTATACTTCTCAATCAACATCACCATTTCATGTTCCTCTAGCTTGCGTTTATTGGATAGGAAGCCTTTTAGGAACTTGGCCTAGCTCGGTATTTAGATAAGTGCATCGACAAATGGGACGTTGATGTGGAGTTTTTTGAAGACCTCAAGAAATTTCATGTACTGTTGATCCAATTTATGCTTTTTCAAGCTCTGTGGAAATGGAATAGGAGACTCATAAGAATTGATAGGAGCCTAACGGGATTGGGCATCACATAGAGAACTCCTTAGTAGATGCTTCTGTTGTCTGTTCAGTCTGTTCTGCATGCTTCTCATCTGAAGAAGGTACTATTTCCTTACTTGCAACCGGCTTTTTTACATGAATTTTTGGTAATTGCACCCTGCTTCTGGTTATTTTCTTTCGCGTGTTCCTTGGTGTTGATTTCTGTATTACTGGGTAATGAACCTGGTACTCTACCAGTCATAGAGAGTGCCATCTGCCCCACTTGAGTCTCCAGGTTTTTAATAAAGCACTCTGATCTTGGAGAGTTATTTCAGTCTTTTTCATGAAATGATTATTAGCTTCTATGTATTGATTTGTTTTCTCCATAAATTTCTCGAACATCTCTTCTAATTGAAATTTCTTTTCATGCTGCTGAAACTGATCCTGTGGCCTATTCTGGTTCTAATTAGCCAAAGAAACATTTAGGTGCTTCTTCCAACCTGTGTTGTAAGTATCTGAATGTAAATTATTCTGTTGACATTATCCCCATTGTGCAAAATCCACTTTTTCCATTCCTTGTGCTAGAATAGGACAATTTACTGTATTATGATCTGCTCCACACTCTTCGCAACTTGGCTTCTTGGCTTGTGCTGCATTGACGGTCTGTGATATGCTTTCCACCTTATGAAATAATGAGAACATCTTCGCAGATAAAGCTGAGTAAGCATCCACCTCGTATACACCCGGTGCTTTCTTTTGAACCACTCCCTCAGAAGCCCAAATGGCTAAAGTTGTATCCATTGTCTCGAATAACTTCAAAGTTTCATCAATTTTTTTTGTAGATAAGGAGCCGTTAGACGAAGAATTCACCATGCTTTTTGAATAATGGAAGCAATCCCGTATAAAAATATTGGACCTAGAGTCCTTTGCTAATACCGTGATGAGGACACTTCCGTAGCATTTTCTTGAACCTGTTCCAATCCTCATCAAATGATTCAGATTCATTTNAATGCTTTTAAACGAATGAAACAATCCTGCATAGAAATATTGGACCTAGAGTCTTTTTCTAATACCGTGATGAGGACACTTCCGTAGCATTTTCTTGAACCTGTTCCAATCTTCATCAAATGATTCAGATTCATTTTGGTGGAAGATAGATATATCATGCTTCAATTTTACTATATTGGCTGACGGGAAGAATTTTGTGAAGCATTTTTGGGCTAACTTATTCCACGTGATGATACTGGAAATAGCCTCAATCTAATAGCATCATCTGAAACACCCTGATATCAAAAATGTTAACACGTCTCCAAGAATCGAAAGACGTATGTATGAGGATTTTCTTCAGCTCTGCCATAAAACTGATGTCCATTCTGGAACAAATGTATAACATTGGTCATTAGTTGGAAATTAGGCTGCCCAAATGGAGGATAGATGATGTTGGATTGACTCTGAATGATCCATGGTGTCATGAAGTCCCTAATGGTCATATTTTCCTCATCAACAGCTTTCCCTTCATTGACCTGAACTATTTGATTGTTTTGCTCATTAGCCATTTGTACTTGCTGTTTTTGGTCTTTTTGTTGTGATGCTCTTGCTTCCCTTAGCCTACGATGAAAGGTACATTCGAGTTCTGGATCAGTTGGACTCAATTTACCATCAAGCGAACTTCGCAAACAATATCTAAAAGAGAAACAATAGTAGCACTTAGATAACTAAAACGAAATGAAATAAATAAATAACAAAAAATGTTTGAATTAGTGTCGAGGTAAATAAGATCAAACTAAACTCAATCTCTGACAGCGGTGCCAAAAATTTGTCCATCAAAATATGTTTCAAATTAAAACACCGCAAGTGTACAGTTCTCGTTAACAAGTAATAAAGTGGAATTTGAGTCCGAATATCATAAACAAGTTATAAATTAACCTACTTATGCAATTATGAGTCAATTAACTAAATTAAATGTAAATAATGTTGAACGCAAGTCAGTTAATGATGACAAACACCCTAAAAACCCAAATTCCCATGCAATAATTAGTTTTAACCCTAGTTTTACATGTTGACAATATGATTGATTTTTACGAATCCGTGTTCCAATTTTATTTAATAATCTCTCTAGAGTAATGTTAAGCCTACTTTTATATATGATAGAACTATATTTCTATGTAAATGCGAACATATAAAAATACATGAATTTTTCAGAACACTTAACAATTCACATAAAGTATAACGATATATTTCTATACTTTACCAGACCCTATGTCAATTTATATATGTCAAACGTATTTTCCTTCTTTAGAATGCATAAAATGGGCCTCCTAATTCACACAACTAACGTGTACAATAATTGTGGAGAAAATAAAATCATATAAATTGTTCAATATCCAAAAACTTGTTTTAAATATTAAACATATAAAAATAAAGATTAAAACTCATATTATATGGTTCATCATTCTCCAATTACAATAAAACTAGCCTAGCATGTTATGAAGAAGAAAACAAAAGGAATATTGAAGAATCGACATCGCCTAAATAATTCTTGGATTGATTCTCTGTGTTCTTGGATTCGATCTTTGTGTTCTTGGCTTCTTCTCTGGTTCAAAAGTCTCTTAGAATTTTTTGTTTTGCGTTCTGGATGACTCTAAGCTTTTAAAAGGCTCCCCAAGATTCAATTTCATAAGAGTTGTATTGAAATGAGGAAACCAGATTTTTTCCTTCGAGAACGTACTATGTGACCGCATAGTTCAACCACTCTTGAGATTTACTGTAGCCAACCATGCGACCGCATGGTTGAGCTTAACTTCCAACTAATGTGTTGTGGTCCCCGAGCTCCTTTTTCTCGTTCTTTGATCTCTTTTCTCCATTTTAACCTTCCAAGACTTTATTCTTTTGCTCAATTGGTCTTCGACACTTTCACAACCTTGTTTCTTCTTCCGGGTCTTCTTTTGAATATTTGCTCTATAGTCTCTGAACTTTGGTTTTCATCCATTTTAGTCCTTTTTTCGCTTCTTTGTCCTAAATTCCACCATGTTTATCAATGTTATCCTACAAAACACAATTTATATAGAATTAAACCATATTTCGATAGAGTTACCAAAAATTATCCATGTTTTGTGACCTGTATAAGTGTGTAAAATGTACTTATCATTACACATTCGTCGGAGTGACTCCAAAGATGGCCACGTAAAAGTCAAACTCTAGCCCACACTCCACATCATTATATTCATAACACAACCTCAACAAAACCCCTATGAAATGCCAAACCCTTTTTCTTTAGCTGATCCCATGGGGGAGAACTGGATCCCTATAGGAGGAGCAAGGCTGTTAGGGGTTCAATAGAGGATCACCTATGATATTTTGTAAATGATTGATATGGCAATTCACTATCACAAATGCCTTATCCAATCAAACATGTGAAGTCTAAGTGTCGTGTCAGAGTTTGGACAACAAATTGATGTTAACATTAAATGTTTATGATTGATTGATACCCATGATAAGAGGCCTCAACCCTCTGGATGAGGCTACGCATATTTTCATCTGACGGTTATTATTCATCCTCTTTCACTATAAAATATCGTTGTTATATGGTAGAGTTTACATTACAAAGTTTAGACTTTTAGACCACAATTTTTCTTTCTCTTGCTTAAATTTCCTAAACCCGAACCCTTTTATTCTCATATATATGTATATAAGAGGCTCGTGCCTAGAGTAGCTCCTACATTCAAACATTTATATCAACAACAGACTTGATCGTCGAAGTGCTTGCAACCAATTCACCTACCACCAGAGAAAGCCATGTGTGCCTAATGATTTATCTTAGTGTGCAAGAATTTGATTACGTAGATGTGAGAAACGTTGTTATATGTTGGCCACATTAAGGTACAACCTCCCTCAAACTTCATCAATACCTAAAAGCTATTGAGGACGTACCTTTTTTATTATATCTAGGAAGTAGGTGTTTTGTATTATTTGACTTTGATATTTTTCCTAACTTGTTGTTAATTGATCTCAAGAATCAAATGGTTAATCTCAATATCTTGATGTATTCTTGGATCTTGGATTCTACAATACTCTTACATTTTGTTACTAGTTAGTCCCACAAAAATGTATGGGCATTGGGTATTTATAATAAGAGATATTTAAGTAGTATAAGATAGATAGAACTCTTGAAAATCGTGAACTGGGGTTTCATGTATAACACCGTCGCTCGAGCGTCAAGCTCGCGACAGAAAAATGAGAGGTTTTCGCTCAAGCGATAGACGAGCAACAAGTGGACGACAATGATTCTATTTTTTTCTCTTGAGCATCAGTTATGCGACATGCTAACGTAAATCCGATGTTTCTTTCTCCTTGTTCCATACTCAAACTCAAAAACTCCTAATTCATTTATAAAACTGTCCAAAAGATTCATTAACTTTTATAACTCTTCTATAACAATCGCTAAGAAAATATTATTAAGAAAACACTAAAAAATTGTCAATACAACATAAATCCTAACAATCTTCCCCTTTAGTATTCTGTGACAAAACTATACAATACAAGTCAAGGGTGTAAAAACAAACTAATCTACCCAAACTGAAACTGAATTTCTGTCTCTTGCATTTCTTGAAACATGTTTCCTGAAATCAACAACTTAAATACAAAGTGTAGAAACACGTGATACATAAAATATAATAATTGAAATATACTATCATAAATATATTAGCTAGATTGAGAAGTAATACTAATGTTAATTAATTTATTTAAGAACCAAGGAGAATATTTTAAAACAAATTATGAGAAGTTTGTTCGAGACAATAATGTTTAATCCAAGTTACTGAGATAAATCTGTCAGGAACGAATTTAGGATCAAATTAAAAAGTTTCAAACCAGGCTACGATGTAAAAAAAAATAAACATAAAATTTCATCTTGGAACAAAAATGAAATAGATTCAGGACTGGACCAGATTGTACCCCGGACCAGTCCTTAGGGACGGACACAGGGGGTCCGAGAGGATCACGTGACCCCCCAACTTTTAGGAGTTTTTTTAAAGTCTTATTTGTTATTGATTGAAATCTAAATTTTAATCTAAATCAAGTTAACAATGAATTTTAATAACATATTTTATGAGATTCACAACTTTTATCAAAATATACTAAAAAATATGATTTTATTCCCCCACCAAACATGGATAAAATCACAATAAATTTGATTGTTTTTTCCATTTTCTCTTACTCTTTCGCGACTATCTCCGTCACGCATTTTAAAATTTATATGTAATTTCTCTACAAATTATCATGTCTACTATAAATCTCCACTTCCAATTAAATTTTCAACTAATTAGAACATAAATTTGCATTTTCTCCTATCATATTGTGCATATAGAATGTATCTGAAATGATTATATCAAATTTGACTTATATTTAACGAATTGTGTTTATTTTATTAATTATTAATATTGAATAATGGCTATATATTTTTCCTTTCGATTACTTAAATTGATTTTTTGTATCAAATACACTATAAATTTTTTAAAAGTAAATATGTATTTTCTTGTGATAATCAAAATATTAATTAAATGACTGTTTAAAATCAAATAGATGAAAATGACGAGCAAAATATTATTGAATGAAATTTTTTTAAACGTAAAATTGCGTTTTCTCGGGTGAAGTACAAATCATTCAAAAATTAAGAACAAAGTATTCGATTTGTACAGGGTTTGATTGTGCCACACTATCTCAAAATGTATGTGTCTACTACTCCTACCTCACGTTGTGAACTCCATGTGGTAAATTTATATAGATTTCATCACGCAAGTCTATGAAGAAATGCATCATGCACATTTAACTAGAATAAAAACCATTCATGTACTAAGCTATGGGTAAAACAAATCTTACGGTCACAAGCTTGGCAGCGTGTTTCATTACAGTCTAACCATTTTCTTTGTTTGTATCCTTTAGAAATTGGACATGCCTTGTACCTCTCAATACCTATCAACTTTTCTTTTAGTTTCGTACACCTATTTACAGCTAATAGGTTGCTTTCTAATAAGTGCGTTTTTACACACCTATTTTATTGTCAAAATATGGAATATTGTTGATTAATATATTGGAATATAGCTTAATTCTATGTAATTTACATTTTGTAGGACAACGTGATGAATGTTGCAGGAATAAGGAGAAACAAGTGAAAAATGATCAATTTGAAGAAAATGAAAGTTCAGGGATCCAATTGTAAATATCTAAAAGATGGATCGAAAGGCAAAATGAAGATATGAAAATGAAAAAGTCAAATTAGGCTAAAGGAATTAAGCATGGAAAGAAGTGGAAGTGGAAAAAGAAGTCACAAAATGAAGAAGGGAGTTCGAGGACTAAAATGTAACAAGTGGAAAATGAAATAAGCTATGCGGTCGCGTAGCCTATTTCCTATATCCCTTCATTGATTTCCCAGAGT
>CAIGRP010014641.1:0-15871 GCA_903798385.1 Fraxinus cuspidata
AACCAATCCATTTTGCTAATACTTTTTTATTTTGTTTTAAAATTGCTATGAACAAATTGTGTTCGTAAGAAATATTTTTCTTTATAGATTTTGGGTTCTTTTCTTTAGTTCCTTCAATCACGAATAAAACGTGTTTGCAACATTTAGAACTTGTTTGAGTCCCATTTTTAGCTAAATGTATTTTGGAATAGTGAATTGATGGAGAATGTATGATTAAAAAATAAGGAAAATTTTTGAATTTGTATGTAATATTATTTTATTGAAGATTGTATTGTTAAAAGTAAAAAATAAGAAAATGTATTTTAAAAATAATGAAAAACAATGGCTTAATATCAAAGTCAAGCACGTGGAAGGGATATTGAATCTCTTGCCAATCTCCAAAAACATAGCATGGTGCCAATTTGACATAAATGGTGTAACTTGTAGAGTAGATTAAGATATGTTACTATTGCACTCAATCAATGTCAAACTATATGTAAAGATCCCACTATAAAGTAGTATTCCAAAATGTACATATATACTTCACATATGCACGCATATTCGTAATGCATTTTCGAAAAGCATTGCATGCGGGGTATGCGCGTGATAATGCGACCAATCTATTTCGTTGACCGTATATGCATACTTAAACGCCAAAATGGGCATGCATTTGTGTCAAAATTAGTATGACAAGGTCCAATTCATTTTTATAACTTAAAAAAAAAAAGGCAAAACAAATTGAGCTCAACAAATATCAAATTAGCCCAAATCACCCAAACTCATGGATTATATACAACAATCACCCAAACTCATGGAAGATGACTTTTTGAAGAACATGAGATTGCATTGGAATCCAATAAAGAACTGATAAGATTTAGAATTTTTTAATCAGATGTTTGTGTCTAATCTAATTATGAAAACACCAAGTAATTATAGTATTTATAATTTTAAGCAATTGTTTTTTGTTGAAATTTAGAATAGTAAGGATAAGTTCAAGTAATTGTAGTGTTTATAAATTTGAACAATATATATATATATATATATTTATTTATTTATTTATTAAAATCTGAAGAATATGTATAAAGTTTAAAGTACGCGTTACTTTATTTATTTGCTAGTTTAGAATATTTAAAATAATGTTGAAAATTGGAAAGCGCATAATGACGTATATGCTTTGCATAAGCACGTGTATACTTGTAATGCTTGTTGTTTGAACGAAGCACATCGCCACACATTACACACTCTAGAACTTCCTATATAGTACTATCTTATTGAATGTAGAGAGTGGAGGCTTATAGTCTTCCATTGAATAAAGAGCTGGTATTGTTGAAACTAAAATTGTAGGTCTAAAGTGAAGTCTTGTTTGAGAATGTAGAGGATGAGAGTTTATAATATTCCCTTGAATAAAGAGCCAATATTGTTGACAAAAATTGTATGTTGAAAGTGAAGTCTTGTGCTAGGGACAACAAGAAAAGCTATCTATTTCATCATCAAAAATGTGAAAAACGCGTGGAATTTTAACATGTCTAATGTCTAATGCCTCCAAAGCCTAACTTGCTACAAATTTGGTAATACAAATCTCGTAAAAGAAAACATAGATTGAATCCAACTTGTAACATTGAAAATAGGTTGAGGACTTCTGATGCAATTTTTTCTATATTATATATTAAACTTTTAAAAATAATCGTATCAATTTTGATATATAAATTATAAAGTTGTATTATGATTACTATAATTTGTTCAAATTGACATCAAAAGTAAATAATACAACCATTTTATGGGGAGTTTTTGAACAAGATGTTACAAATGAATTAAAATAAAACTGGACAATCTACATTAGAAGATATTCTTATCTTTTCGATAGGCTCGTTGAGCTCTTGACTTGTCTTTAGTTTCATATGTCATTTTGAACGAATAATTGAAGTATATTCTCAAAGGAAAATTTAATGGTGTCCCAAAAAAGCCATTTATATGGTATCAAATTCAATATGGATGTATCCAACCGCTAAACACAAAGAGGCAAGTTAGTGCCACTATTGTGCTAAACTTATAAAGGTCAGTGATATGCCCAGAAAATACAATATACATGATTAATCTCCAAAAACCCTAAAGTGCAGAAATAAAAATTGACAGATAATAAAATACAAGATATTTTTTGGATTAAACCCCAGAGATTCAATGACATCTTCTAACACCTAATCCCCTTTTGAGCATTCATTAAAATGGATAATGCTCATTTGCTATATTATAGCCAAAATGATAACCAAGATTACAATCAGTTCACAAATTACAAAGATCAAGCCATAGAAAACTTAGGGGTTGTTCTCTTTGTGTTTCAATTTTGTGTTTTGAGTTTTGTGTTTTGAATGTCCATTTTGAGATTGTTGAAAATGTGTTCTTTTTGACATTTTGAAAACACCCAAAACGAGTTTAGCGTTTACATATATATTGAATAATTTTTAATATTATTTAATTAAATATTAATAAATGATCTCGCTCTTACGATTTCTAATTGTCGACGTTGACCGGTCAACGTCCGCCCGGACAGAACTTCAATGCTGGGTCCGCCACTGATCGGCAGCCTATCTGATTAAATTTATTTCTAAAACCACCACCGCTGCTTTGAGTTCTCACAAAAAGATTTATATAGAAAGAGGCGATACAGAGAGATATGGCTATTTCTTTACAAAAAATTTAAAATTATGTGAAGTAATCAAATTTTTAAGCAGCAGAGAATAGAAATTTGGTTATATAAAACTGTTGATTAGCTGCCTACGCAGTATATTGAATGCATAAGATAAGAGCAATAACACTATTTTCCCTGGGCCAATGCAAATAATAGCTACTAATTATGCAAAAGAGGAAAAAGGAATTTAGTAAATCAAATTGTTAGTCACTTCCATTTTTATTTTGATTTTCAATAAAGCATCAAGATATATTTGAGGGATGCAGCACTGAGGGAGATTGGGTAATTGGAGTGTTTGGGGGTGTTGATAGTTTGTTTAAAATATTTTATTGAAATCTGTTAAACGATTGGATTAGGGAATGTTCTCTCTGTATTTCATTTTTGTGTTTTGAATTTTGAATTCATTTTGGGTTGTGTTTTGAGTGTTCATTTTGAGATTGTTGATAATGTATTCTTTTTGACATTTTGAAAAATTGTTTTGAAAACACCAAAAACGCGTTTTGAAAATTTTGGCTTGATTATAACTAAAAACACCCAAAATTTTGATTTTCTTTGTAAAATTTTAACTTGTTTTCAAAACCGCGTTTTCGAAAATAGGAAAGAAAACGCATTTTCACAGTTTTGAAAAATCGAACACAAAAAAAGACTTGAAAATGGTAAAGAGAACAAACTCTTATCTTTTAAAGAAATCTGCCAACTACGAGTTACTATTCAACAAGAACCCAACGAACCACACAACAACCTTATCTAAACAACACAACGAGAAGAACAACATTTTCTCAACAATTTCACCAAGAAATAAGCCCAAAACCAAAATATGAATAGAATATTTGAGTATCTCGAATGAGATTTTCAGGAGTGTAGAAGAGTTCTCACTGAAACGGTGTAAAGTCTCTCAAAACCAAAAGCTAGAAGTGAATTGAATGGGTGTAACAGCAGTAGATGAAACATTTTAAGCCTCAGAAAATTCGAAAAGCCAATCCAACATCTAGCAATAAGCCATTGTCAATATCCAGTTAAATGCACCCTCTCACAAAGTCACATTTAAGAAACATGGTTTTAGGCCAATTTTGGGAGCGCACACACTCTACACATGCACCAACCTTAACGATTTCCACCTTTCTACAAAAGCAGGGGTGGCTGTGGCGACAAGTAAGCTTAAGCTGTATCTCAGCCCTGCCCCAACCAAAATGAAAGCTTAATGTAAAAATATAAAATGGTAAGTTTAGCCTAAATTCTACTTTAGCCTAATTAACTTCATTTACAGCCCTAGTCCAATGATAAATAATCTAGATTTAGCTTAAGAAAAATTTTATAACTAAGAATTAAGTATGATATATTTCAAAACTAAGAAATAAAGTTTTATTGTTTCAAAAATCAGAAATTAATTAAATTTTATTTATGAAATAATTAATTAAATGTATTATGATCACAATTACGTGTTTATAAGTCACAACTTATTTCTCGATCACAAATTATTAAATTAATTAGTCACGAATTATTTTTCGGTTAAAAATCAAAACAATTGTAGCTCACAATCGAACTTATTTCACGATCACAACAAATAATTTCATGATTACAAAATTATCAAATTAATTGGTACAATTTACTAAATTTTGAGCTACAATTGCAAATTTAATTACAATCACGCATTCTTCTAAGTCACATATTATATATTGGTCACTAATTAACAATTTATTGGTTACAACACTCTTCCCACCACCATCATGAGCATCGTCCCCTTCAGAACCACCATTACATCACCTCACCATACAGGGTCGGTCCTGTGATTTTCAGGGCTTGAGGTGGACTTCCAAAATCAACGTAAATACAAAATTCAACAGTTTATCATGTAACGTATTGCTAACTTAACACTGAATAATAGAACAACAAACAAATATAAAAACCAAAAGATTTATATTATAAAGTATTCAATATAGTGACTACGTGCGCCTTTGCAATTGATCCTACAGGCTACAATTAACATTCACACAAGCCGATCATGTCACAATTATATAAGCCGACAAGGCTTCAAACATTTTCAATATATTCAACATCAAGTTCGGACAAGTTATTACTTACTTGAGAAATAGAATTTCGATGAAAATTATGGAATCACTCCTTCAGAATTACACTGTCGCATCTCACTAGCCTGAAATCAAAAGTTCATATTAACCACGTCACCATCACTCTTTCTTAAGCTACAAAATTTACCCTTTTTAATCAATAAAAATGTTTAAAAAAAAAAACGTTTTAGAAACTAAAATCTCAAGTCAAGGAAATAAAAGCAAAACTCATTGCTAAGTTCATGATGTTGTTTCATACGACTTATGCGTTCGAGGCTATGGCTAGCTTTTTGATGAGGAAATAAAAGCAAGAGTCTTGGCATTGCTCAAGGATTATCATGTCTTCAACATGATTGTGTACCTAAGATCTTTCACAGAGACATTAAATCAAACAACATACTGATGGACTCTGAATTGGAACAAAAAATAGGAGATTTTGGGACAATGAATTATATTAAGGAAGCTATTATATTACAGTCAAATTCACAACAACCAGATTCACAATCATTCACAAAAATCAAGTTCACAACATATGGAATATTATATTACAATCAAGAAATTCAATCATTCACAACTATCAAATCTTAGACCTAAATGTTGATCAACCATTCACAAATAACAACAAATCCAATCAGAATTCAGAAGTGAACGAGTGCTAAATCAACATATAAAAGCTCATTTTTTACACAGTCAAAACTAATACTACGCTACGCTACCAGGCGCTACGCTTACCACTTACCAGCTCCAGCAGATGCCACAATACCAACAGGCAGCAACTTAAGTAGACGGTTAACCTGAATAACTGAATCACCTGATGATCTTGAAGCGCGAGTGCTCGACTCGCAGTCACGGACGGACGGAGTGAAGGGAAAGCCGGAAAGGAAGAGAACTTAGGGCAAAAAATGAGGGCCCTTTAATTCATCTATATTTGACCAAATTTAAAAGGTTCATTTCCAATTAAATAAGTAAATTTTATAATAAATCATTTTTTTATTAAAGTTAAAAATAAATTACTCGTTTAAATAGAAAGAGAGCTACGTGTTTGACTAGATTGAAAAGTAATTAATTTTTTTCTATGTGTATTTTCACATATTACTTATTCATATTTACAAGTAAAAAATTTACTTATTTTGAGCATATTTTACTAGGTGCGTTCTTTAAAAATATTATGAACTGTAGCCAACCTTAACATCTTTTCACGGCTCCACCCGGCCACCCCCACTACCAAGAAGTTGACTCTTACCTTGCAAACCAAGCCTCATCAACCATTTCAATTTAATGTGCTCATTTTACTCGTACAACCAATTAACAGAAATAACAGATAATAACTTCCGGCAATTAATAAACTTACTCTAGGGTATTATTTTAGATCCCATATTAGAATGATTGAAATGAATTGCAACCTTTCTTATCTTTAAGTATTCCCTCGATATAATCTCTCTTACAAAGTGATATTTAATATTAATATATTTTGTTCTATTATGAAACATGTGATTTTTACTTAGACGGATTGCACTTTGGTTATTTCATGATTTTCTATGATAATTTTCATGATGGTTCAATGACATGTTTAGCGATCAAAATTCGACCACCTTAAAGTTCAATGAGTAGTAGAAGATGTTTTACAAAGTTTAAGTAAGTAATCAGAGACATTTTTCAAAGTCTAGTGAGCCAAATTCAACAATCTCAAAGTTTAACGGCATGATGAGATGCCACGTGCACATTTTGTTGCCTACGTATCAATTCCATTTGAGTTTTGAACGAAAATTATACCTATGAGTAACTTTCAACATTTTTTAAAATTTAGTTACCAAAACTAGGTCAAACTAGAAATGACAATTTGTCCCGTCCCGTCCCAAATGGGGCAAAAAAATCCGCCCCGAAAGGGTTGGCGCCAAGAAAAAAAAAATTATATAAAAAAAATTTAAACGAGACGGGAAACGAGCCCCGAACTTAGTCGGGGCAGGGGTGCCCCGCCCGTTGCCAAAACTAAGTCAAACTTCAATTAGCAATTGAAGCCGTGAACATTCAATTACCGTTGGAAGAATTAACTATCGTAAAACCTAAAAACAAATGACAAAACAAAAACCGAAGCGAGCATAAAACACGCACACAACGATGAAATAGCGAACAAATTCATTCAGTCTACAAAACTTTCCAGTGAATGGGGAGATGGGGATCTTCTCTTCTCTTTTACCGTATTATAGCTGCATCTAAATCGATTAATCCAATTTTTTGCCCAAACCCACCTCTTAGATCATCAGTTTCTGCACTGCCCAGAAATCCATTCTTGAATTTCAGGTGTCTTTCTGCGTTCCCATCTCCATCCCCGTTTTATGCTGAAGATTTCGATTATAAGACCCCCAATTTTGATCAGAATCAGAATTTGGAGGAGTACAAGGAAGATGAGGACGCCGGGAAAATATCAGTGAAAGCTTTTTTCCTTTGCACCAGGTTCCTTTTTTCCACCATTTTTGTTCTAAAAATTGGATATAAATTCTAGGTTCACTTCTATTTAAGTTTGGGTTGTATAAAATATTTAATTAATGCTATTCAAGCAAAAGCTTTCTTTTCATTTTTTTATGTGAATGTCTAATTTCTATTTAGTAATCCTGAATTTGGCGATCTACTGTATGATTGGTTGTTGATGGAGAAGATTGACCCCCAGTTGATTAGTGGTAGAATTGCGATATTGGATAATTATATTATTAGTAGTGAAGGTACATAAGGTCTTCTGGAAAAAGAGGAGCCACGGGCTCTCTCATTGAATGGTTTTCTGTGGAACAGCTAAGTGGCATTATTGGGTAGTTTTTGTTTCTAAGAATGATGAGGAAAATAATTTCTGAAGTATGAACGACATTATGATTTTCATAATATCTGACCTACTCATTCAAGTTTTCATTTATGATCATGGAATAGTTTAGTTGTGCTCTTCCGGTTTTTCCGATTCACAAGAGTGACACAATCTCAATAGAGCACGTAAGAAGCAGGGGAGGAATACCAAAATGAGCAGGGCCTGTTGTGGTTGTGAAGGTGTAGTAATATTGGATCTCTGGTAGATGTAGTGTTGTATTAAATATAATCACAAAAGGGGATTCTTGGTGTTCACCTCAATTTTATTAGGAATAAGGCTTACGTACCATTCGGGTACAATTTATAAATTGGTTTATAAATTCAGTCAAAGTCAAATATTAACTTCAACCACACATTCATAACTACTACTTATAATTATTCAAACATTTCATGGGATCCACTATTATTCATCTTACTATTCATATTTATAGAACAGATAAAATTTACTAATTGGAGGCTTAGTTTGTTGTTGATCATGGAATATTTAAATTTCAAATAAATAAACAACAATATATATATCACAAGACATCAAAGACCACCTTTTGGAAACCAAGAACTCAAAGCTTTTTATTTTTTTCCTCTCAATGAATTTTGCCTTGGCGAGAGTTTGTTTAGAAGTGTAATTCCTGCCATCCGGGGTACAAGAGAAGGGTGTAAATAAAGCAGTACCTGTGCTATTATTTTCACTAGCATAGGAGAACTGAAGTCCATATAGTATCATAATACATACTTTATAGTCACGATGTCGCTGAATATAATGTTCGGTTAGGCATCCTTTTCTTTGGATCAACCCCTACTATTCCGTACATTATTATCTTCACCTTTCTTGTATTCATTTATCAGTCACCTGACTGAAGTAGGCCAATGATTTTCATTTATAGACTTTCCTTTTTCCATCAAAGCCTTGAAAGTTTCTAGTTTGTTCTGATAATTTTGAGTATGACTAGGAATAAATGTAACCTGCTACTTGCCTTCTGATTTATTTAGCTCTCAGATGGTCAAACCTGAGCGAACTAATTCTGTTAGTTATTTAACTCATTAACATTTTAGTAGGCAAGAGGGTCATCCGCTACTGATATAACCGGTATACAAACTTTTGGTTAGTTATCGTGGTTACTCATCTCTGTTTATCGACAATGAAGAACATGTAAATAATGTAAATCGGAAATGTGAACATACCAAGCCTGGACAGAGTGAATCCAATTTTAAAAGAGTAGTTTTCACTATAATATGATCAATTTTATAGATTACCTTTTTTTTAACCTTGAGGGATTGCTCAATTGGTCAGGCTTTGGGTTTACTCCTCAATGGTCACCGGATCGAATCCCCTCAGGGCCACTGAGGTGAGTACTCGACCGTAAACTTCATAGCTTCGTGGGATTAGTCGAGGTGCATGCAAGCTAGCCTGGACCCACGATTATCAAAAAAAAAAAAATTTTTTTATAGATTACCTTTTAGGCTTGTTTATGTTGAATCAATTGATCTAAAAATTAAATTTGTATAAGAGGACAACATGTTATCAATTTACATCTTTTCTTCAATCCGTCCCCTCACGTGTAGGAATATTTTTTTTTTCATCAACTACATGTGCATAATTTCATAAAAGGGTGGCAAAAAGACTTGAACCCGGACCTCTGCGTGTTCTGATACCATGTAGTATCAGTTGATCCAAAAGCTTAAGTTAGAGAATGTCACGTATATCATTTAAATCTTATCTTCAACCATTCAGAATTATACTAATCCAAAAGGTTAACTTGTTAGAAAAGATCGCATGTATATAATTTAATTCTTGTCTTCAACTTTTCAGAATTTTACCGACTTCTAGTTGAGTAAATGTTGCCAATGTTGCCAAGGTAAATTCTCATAGCTGACGAAAAATGATTACCAACTGGATAACAGAATGAAAACTTTCAATTTTCATATATTTATCACATTGGAATACATTGTAACCTTGCAAATTTATATTTTTGTTTCTCCTTGCTTACTATTGAGTTTTGGATAATTGCTGTCTAATTTACGTGGAAGTTGTAAATCACCATTACATGGTTTCTGTCAGTTGTTTGGCTTGTAAAATCCTTGCGCATGGTCACATCTGCGTTTTCCAGGATTCCCATGTCACCATTTCCTTTTTGTTAGTTTTCTGTCTTGTCTATCTGGTTTCTCAGATTCATGGTTTTGGCAGTGTTGATTTGAAGAGCATGCAAGCGGAGAATTCAGGCAATGTTATTCCTCCCACCTCGCGTTCATCTAATTATATTGCCCTCAGATTTTGCGATCCCCCACTGCAAACTGTAAGATGAGCTGATATGCCTACATTCTACTTATTTATTCTTTGGACAATTCATTAGCCTATAATATTAGAAGTTGTAATTAGAATATAAGTTCTTTGACACGATATGGGCATCCTCTGGCGAGAGGGGGTTGAAGGGGGGGGGGGGGGGGGGTTGGAGCACAGAAATCTTACCGGTGAATTGGCCTTTGCTTCTACTATGTAGCTGTTCTAGTTGCCTTGAGGATTTGAATTGGTGTAAGCAGCATTGGAAATTTGTAACTGACTAAATGTTGTCTACCTTTTTTGTGAATGTGTTTCCCTTTCTATTTCCTGGTGCTACAAAGTCTTACAATGAGAATAGTGAATCTACGGAATATGCTACGGAATTTGTAGGCAGTGGATGAGATCACTTGTAACTAAAATTTAGGGTTTAGAGTTTATTTTAATTTGTAGATTTATAGGGTTTAGTTATGTTTCATTAAATTTAAGGATTTTTTATTTGGTCTCACTCTCACAGACTTTTTCCTCAAATTATAAATACTTCAAGAGAAGAATTTTTGTTGAACATCTCCGAGCTATGTATCAGCATTTAGTTCTTATCATTGAAGAAATTAAACTTTGACGAATAACTAATTAATTTCCTTTCTTTCAGTAAATATTTTTCCCTTTCCTGGTCTATTAATAACCAAATGGTTGTGTAAATTAAAAATTCCAATGGCTTCGTCTACTATAACCTCCCGACCACGATTTCTTGTCNCGACCACGATTTTTTTTTTTTTTTTGGTATTTCACTGTGAAAAAAATAAAGAAATAAGAAATTCACTGGATTACTCTTTATGAGAACAAAGTTCACTGGCATGTCGTTTCCTTTCCTTTTTCTAGTTCTATTTAATAACAACGTGACCTAGGAGGCAAACTTGCGTATGGGAGCATGGATGTGTGAGAAGACGGGAAATGGGGTGGAGGAGGATGTATTATTGGACTGGAAGATAAAGTCAATCTAATATTGAAATCATATAAAAAAATATGCGACTCTTATAGATGTTCCCCTTATACTTCACTTGCCACACGCAATACACTACTTATGCAGTCATGCGTCCACAGTTAGTTTTACCTCAATAGATATAGATTTGTAGTAACCAAAATATAGTTTAACTGAACGCGAGATTGGAGAAAACAGATTGCCTGCTAACTCTCAGTAAATATGTTCAGTAACAAAAGTACTATTTGGAGTAAAGGTATCACATAATTGCCTGAAACTTTAAGAATGAGGGAAAACTGTGGCCACATAATCAAGCAAATAACAGATTATATATATAGCCTTTTCCAATTCTGGAGATACAGTTATGTCATTTTAAGGTTATATATCAAGCTAGCTTCCATGTTCAACCTTGCACAAAAGCCCCTTTTTGTTAATTGCAGGAAATTAGAAAATATGCCCGTTAACCTTTATATGTTTCCCACTCACGGGTGATGGGAGAAACTGCACTCTGAATTTTGGCATTTTAGCAGTATGTTGCTTCACTGGAGTTGAACTGACAATCCTGTCTTTGTTTGGCCTTTATTATTTTCACTTAATTCCTGTGTATTCTCTCTTTTTACATTTTATAGTCCAAAAAGTGGGGGTTTCAAAATAGGGGGCAATCCTTATCTTATTTGAATCCTTCCCCAGAGGACTTGAACTTGCAAGGACATTAGAACGTTGACCACTAGGGCAAACCCTTGGTTTCACTGTTATGTTAACTAATGGATTTGAAAATTTTCATATTCCTCAGATGTTTTAGTATGATATCTTTGGAGTTAGGACATATTCATGGTACATATGGTTATTAGTTAGAATAAGTTTATTTATTCGACCTTTAAATTTCTGATTTAACTCATCCTTCAATCATGCCACCACGCTAAATGTCTGTTTAAATGTTGGTATTCTTCTTCTTCAATGGCTTTGGATTGAGTAAGTGAGACTGCTTTTAGATCAAATACTATACTTAAAAGAGTGAAAAAAAAATCGAACTTTGTTTCTGTTGAATTGTCTTGGTATATATGACTCGTGGAAAATTAACATTTCGTTTTAGGGAAGCGTATTTGAAAAGAATGCTAGTTGCTGTCGTTACATGGTTGTCTTCCAATATGGTTCAGCAGTCCTGTTCAATGTGGAGGATCATGACGCCGAATACTACCTACAACATGTTAGACGATACGCTTCTGGATTGCTTTCTGAGATGAAGAAAGACGGTGTGGACTTCTTATAGTTTCTTGCTTGTTTTGCTAAACATCTTGTTGTCTTTTTGTGTGCTTTCATATTGCTTTGGTAATATATATTTTGTAACCTATGATGGCCAAGAAATCAAATGTCCAGGATGGTGTACCTCTCTTGCAGACTTGAACGTCAACATAATCTGGAGAGTCGACACTCTAAAGTTGAGAATGTTTTATGTAGGAAAACATTTTTTTAAATCTTCCAGAGGTGTAGTGCTGAACAGGACACAGTAACAAAAAGGATTCATGTAGCTAATCTCAAATGTATTGAGAATAAGCCTTAGTTTGTTGTATCCTTGATAAACGTAAATCTTACATTTCTTTCTTGTACTGTCAGTAAATAGGTCACATGGTAAAAGTGAAAACTGCCTGGTAAGCGTGACAGAGGGAGAGAAGAGAGTATGGTCTTTGGGAAAAACAATAGCGAAGTGCTCGCTTACAATTGAGTATAACACTAAGGTCAGGAGCTGCCAATAATCATTAAATGAAGAAATAGCGAGGAAGAAGGAAAAAAAGTGAAACTACCAAGGTTAAAACCAAATTGCCAATGACTTATGAATGGGCCAGTGCTTTCAACACTTAATTATGCTGTTTAGAATAATATGATTATTGTGTTCCGTAGTTTGGTTCATCTCACATTTTACAAATATTGTTAAATTTTTATAGTATGAACATTCACTTTCCTCAGTGTCTATAGTTTTCACTTTTCACATAACATGAATTACAGAAATATTATATTCTACTTTTCCTTTTACCATCAGATTATGCCATAAAAGAGAAGCCCTTGTTAGTTGAGGATATGCAGGGAGGCCCAGATCACATTATTCTGAAAAATCTGGACCTAGATAGTATCCGCATAATTAGCAGCGTTCTTGGTCAAAGTATAGCGCTGGATTATTTTGTCTCACAGGTAAATGGTTAGTTATGTTATACTTTTCCTGTATTATTCCGTGTGTTACTGGGAAACTTTTAAAGGTATGTTGTACTATAGGTATATGGTCTTAATAAGCTTAATTGCAAGTTAAAAATCTCTATCGGTTTTAGGTTGATGGTATAGTTGAAGAGTTCACAGATATTAATCGTGGTATGGAGAAAAGTGGTACTTTTACAATGGATCGGAAGAAGCTCTTTCAACTTGTTGGAAAGGCCAACTCAAATCTAGCTGATGTGATTCTCAAAGTAGGTCTTTTTGAGAGGTAATATTCAATGTTTGGTCAACGTCCAAAATGTGTTTCAGCATTTCTGCACATCATTTTTATGAAGCATAAAGGAATGGGATCAATGCATTTTACTTCATGTTTTGTCCATATGAAACCCGATGAACATTCAGAGGACCGACTCATACATAAAAGACATGGAAAGACAAGTGTAAATTCGATTTAGGGTTTTCGACCTGTTTGTTGTTTTGCTATGATTTGACCATCTTCACTGGCCTTTACCTAGATTTCAATTAATGCTTGTTTGGTATTGCTTTTAAGCTGTGGATCCTACGGAATGTGTGAATAAAAAATATGTTTGACCAACTTATATTATAATTTAACCTTTGCCAAACATGCTCTTAGTTCTTTCACAAGATTTTTGTTAATGCTAAGAGTCATTGTCTCGTGAGCCTCTTTGAATAAATGGCCAATTAATCTGTTTGCGCGAGTAGAAGAAATTGTGAAAATCAGAGTTGATGTACGTACGTGTCTTTATTCAACTGTTTAGTCGTCTGAGATATTATAGCGTCAACTCTTTTTTATCTAAGATTAGTTTATTACATGAGTTTTTACTGTGTAAGTTGATGAGGTTTTTGATTGATCAGATCAGAAATAGCTTGGAGAGATGCAAAATATGGGCAGATACTGGACTACCTTCGAGAGGAATACGAGGTCGCCCAACGATTTGGAAATCTTGATTATAAGTTAAAATTTGTTGAGGTAAGTAAACCCATATTCTGCAACCTCTATCTCTGTGTGTTGGAATATAGTCATGAATTTCTTGTTTTATGCAGCATAACATTCATTTTCTTCAAGAAGTGCTTCAAAACAGAAAGTCAGATTTGCTGGAATGGTGCATCATAGTTTTGTTGAGTATAGAAAATGTAATAGGAGTATACGAAATTATTCGTGGATCTACCGGAGTTGCAATATGAACACGAAAGACGCAATTTTTATTTTTTTTGAGCAGCAATAATACAATTAAATAGATGATTATTTTGTTATGTTCATAATTCCTTTTTCCCCATTGATTATGTTTCAATGGCCTCGCCTTTTTTTCTGTATTCTATTATGTCATATTCATAATTCCTTTTGTGTAGATAAAAAAAATATATGCCCAATTGGTAAGGAATAAATCAGAATTTTAGTAAACTTTGATAAAAGTTAATAATTGTGTGGTTGAAAAGTTATGAATTCTTTAAAATGTGCGGTATGATGGAAAATATATAGTTAAAAAATATAGAAAATTTTAGATTTGTGTAATATTATTTTATTGAAGAATGTGTGGTAAAATGATGTCACATCACTATTCAAAATACATTTTGATAAAAAAAAATGTACTTTTCTAAATGTTTTTCTTTCTCCAAGGATTTAATTACTATTTTATTTTAATTCAAAAATTATTTATTTATTCCTTCATAATTTAACATTTAGTCGATTCTTGTCACTTCACGTTTTGCATATTGTTTTTTTTTTTTTTTTCACTTTTTACGCAAATTTATTTATTTATATTATATTTATATATTCACAGCTGCTAAAAATTCTCGAAGATAAAAAAAATCATTCGCAATAGATTCCAATAAAATTATGAATTGCATTCTTAACAATTTTTTTAAGTTGCAAAATTACTCCAACCTTAAATGAGAAAAAAAAATTTATTTTTAGCTACAAAATGACAACTAATGTAAAATATTATCTTTATTGATTGTTTTTAATATTGAGAAAATATTAATAATTAGAATATAGTAATTAAGATTTTTATTTGTTTTTACAATTTTGGAAGAGTCAAATGAACTATTTTATATATTTTTAAATATTTTATTAAAATTAATTTTAATTGATTTGATATTAGAATTTTGAGGGAAAAAAAGATAATAATTTTATAAATCTCATAAAAAACTCAACTTTTGAAAGAGAAAAAACATAAAAAATAAAAAATCAATTATTATAAAATATTAACTATTATGCAAAATGTTAAATGGGGAAATATATAGGTTGTAATTTGTTATTTCAATTTAAAATATTTTTGTGTTCAACAATTTATAATGTCATTTCTAAATTTTTTTTTATCAAAGGTTGATTCATTTAATCTTAACGCAAATGACATGTGTAAAATGTAAATTTATAAAATATAATATATAGTGTGTAATTACACCACATAAAAATGATTCATTTTGTAACTTTCTCTAGATTTTATTCAATAAATAAATAAAAAGTGTTAATCCAAGTAGAGCTGCCCCTTCAGGTAATGGTAGCTATGTCAACGAGCCCAACCGAGCCACGAGCTGAAACTTGAAGCTCGGGCTCGGCTCGAGCTTTTTTGTGCCCGATCCAAGCCGAGCTCGGGCTCGGCCAAAAAAATGAGGCTCGACCCGAGCTTTTGGCTCGAGCCTTAGCGGGCTGAGCCGAGCCGACCCGTTTTTTTTTTTAGGACACATCTAAATTTTTTAATTACATAATTTAAAATGCGTACAATTTATACGTACTGTAAATTAAATAAATTTTAAAACCCTCATCATTTACTCGGGCTTGGGATCGGCTACAATTTTCGTAGGCG